>OMLM01014775.1:37813-93913 GCA_900302695.1 Helostoma temminkii | reverse complement strand
GAATTTTATGAAATCTCCACTCTGCACCCAGACTAATGAAATTCTTTCAAGGTAACCCTTTAAGTTAGGCTGACCCAGCTTCCTTAGTCATTATGAACTTTAAGGTTACCCTGAAATTAATTATTAATTTAGAATAAATGTGCAGCAAACTTCAATCAATCAAACAATCAATTTTCTATTTAGCTGCAGTCAGGGAGGAACTGTTGGAAAACACTAATTCAAACCATGTGATGATAACAGATCACAATAGAACCGTACTTGATGTGCTGATGTGGTACAGTGTATCCTTCCATCTAGCCCTGCAAGGAGTTAAAAATAAGCACACAATGTTTGCACTACTGGACCCTGTTCTGGTTACTGCCTTTGCTGATTTATAGGCTCAAATCATTTGAGGCCCCTCTGTTACTAAAATTGAAAGTCGAAATATATATATCAAGTATGAGCATCTAAAACAATCTATGTGCAGAGTGAAATGCGACATTAATGCATGTTAAAAGACTGGTTTGTTTTTTCGGTGAAAGCTAAATCTCAACAGAATGAATTCAACTGTGTCATTAAATGAATGTGTTTATTGCAAATGTTGTTGTGTCCTGCTGCTAAATTAAAATCTATTTTCTCACTTTAGTGGTCAAAGTGTTAAGAGAGAAAACAATATCTGTATTATATTATTAATATATAATTAGTGAAGAATTTAAATTACACATACCAAAGTTGTGAAACCATGTGAATATTTTCAGGACAGAAAATTAGAAATCATGTTTGGGATTGGGTAGTGTTCAGTCACTCTGGTAAAACTTTAGGCTTTGTTTTTTTTTTCCAGCTTTTCCCGTAGTCAGGTTCAACACTGAGAGGACTGAGGTTTTTGAATATTCCGTTGTCTTGTCCAGGGACAAGGCAATCGGGTTGCTAACCGGCAACCCTAGAGTTGAATAGCAACCACTCTAGCAACTGCACCACTGCTATCCCCTATAGGTTTAACTTTTACACTCAGTGTCCTACCTGTTCCACAGGCTTTTAAACTTGCTGTAGTTAAACCATTACTCAAAAAACCATCCCTTGACTCTGGGATTTTAGCTAATTATAGACCGATATCCAATCTGACCTATATTTCTATAATCCTTGAAAAAGTAGTTACTAAGCAATTATGTGAGCACCTGCTTAGGAATAACCTGTATGAAGATTTCCAGTCAGGATTTAGAGTACATCATAGTACAGAAACAGCTCTGGTGAAGGTCACTAACGATCTTCTATTAGCTTCAGACAACAGTTTTCTCTCTGTTCTTGTCTTGTTAGATCCCAGTGCTGCTTTTGACACTATAGATCACAACATTTTATTACACAGACTGGAACATGTCATGGAGATTAAAGGAACAGCAGGTTGGTTGGTTTAAATCTCATCTGTCAGATAGGTTTCAATTTGTTCATGTTAATGATGAGTCTTCCACGCAGACAGTTACAGAGTCCCACAGGGTTCTGTGCTTGGACCAATACCTTTCACTTTATACATGTCTCCCCTAGGCAGTATTATAAGGAAACACTTCCACTGTTATGCAGATGACACTCAGCTATATTTAGCCTTTAAACCAAATGAAACAAATCAATTAGTCAAACTTCAAGAATGTTTAAAAGACATAAAGGCCTGGATGTCCTGCTATTTTCTACTTCTTAATTCAAACAAGACAGAGGTTATTCTATTTGGACCCAAAAACCTCAGAGACATGATGTCTAATCATATACTTACTTTAGATGACATAACACTGGTGTCTAGCACTACGGTGAGGAATCTTGTAGTTATATTTGACCAGGATATCTCCTTTAACTCATATATAATAGAAATCTCTAGAACTGCCTTCTTCCACCTGAGGAATATTTCTAAAATTGGAAGCATCCTGTCTCAAAGTGATGCTAAAAAAATTTGTCAATGCATTTGTTCCTTTTAGACTGGTCTTCTGTAATTCCCTACTAATAGGATGTTCCAGTAACACATTAAAAAGCCTCCAGCTGATCCAAAATGCTGCAGCCAGAGTTCTGACTGGAATTAATAAGAGAGATCATATTTCTCCTATATTAGCTTCCCTCCATTGTAAAATCTAGGATAGAATTTAAAATCCTTCTTCTCACTTATGAAGCACTTAATGATCAAGCCCCTTCATATCTTAAAGACCTCATAGTACCATATCATCCCAGCAGGGATGACACTGCGTTCTCAGAGTGCAGGTCTACTTGTGGTTCCCAGAGTTTCCAAATGTAGAATAGGAGGCAGAGCCTTTAGCTATCACGCTACTCTCCTGTGGAACCAGCTTCCAGTTCAGGTTTGGGAAGCAGACACCATCTCTACTTTTAAGACTAGACTTAAAACTTTCCTTTTTGGTAAAACTTATAGTTAGAGCTGGTTCAGGTGACTCCGAACCATCTCTTAGTTATGCTGCTATAGATGCTATAGACTGCTTATTATTATTAACTTTGTGTCCTCTCTCCTGTAGTTGTGCTTCTCACTCTCTCTCTCTCTCTCTCTCTCTCTCTCTCTCTCTCTCACTCTCACTCTCTCAGGTATAATCTGCCCTGAAGCTGTGTATTCCAGGTGTTCAGCTGCTGGCCCATCCAACCTGCCTACCTGCCTGCCGCTTCTTGTTGTTGTCATTGTTTTGTGACCTGTTGTTCTTTTCGCTCTTTCTTTCCACTCACCCCAACCGGTCGAGGCAGATGGGCGCCCACCTTGAGCCTGGTTCTGCTGGAGGTTTCTTTGTTTCTTAAAAAGAGAGTTTTTCCTCTCCATTGTTGCCTAGTGCTTGCTCAAGAGGGATTTGTGGGGTTTTTCCTTATTATTTAATTGTATTGTAGGGTCTTAAACCTTACACTGTAAAGTGCCTTGAGATGACTTTTTTTATGATTTGGCGCTATATAAATAAAATTGAATTGAATTGGTTGGTAATATAACGTTAAAGTGCAAAATAGTCCAGGAGGTTGGAGGATATTGGGGTGGATGAAGAGAAAATGCAGGACTCTGAAATGTTAAACAATATAATTTATTTTCTGTATATAATTAACATATACATAAAATATAAACTACAATATATTTATTCTTTCTTGTAACTTCATTTTGAAGCAAACCACAATCTTTTCCTAAACCTAACCAACATGTCTTTATGGCTAAACATAAGCAAACTGTTGCTCTATTTTGTAACCATGGCAATGGAGATCTGGCTCTTTGTTATTGCTGGATACCACCCATTCAGCCTACTTGGCCTGACCTATATGTATGGTGCTGACAACAACAGATAACGGTTACTGAACAATGTCATATCTGAATCAGGTGCAGACTCCAAAATGGCAAAATTATTTACTTGTGTTTACTTACTATAACTAGTGGCTTGGTGTGTGGAGCTACGCCGTAGTAAATGACTATGGTATACTGTATGCATCTTAAAAATGATCACAGTATTAATTAAATCTGATCACTAGGTTCTCTGAGTGGATAAGCAGGACATAGAATCAAGAGCATTTTTGTCCAAAGTCTGAGTCACCAGTGTTCTTCAGTAGCCAAAAGACAAAGACACTGCTAAAATGCTTCAATCACCATGTTTGCTTCAGAATCTAGGATTTGTGCAACAACTACAACATTAACCCATTATGACTGATTAATACATAGAAACATTTTTTTAACCAAATGGGGAAGGTTGTCTGACATGACAGCTTTCTGTATTATTGTCCTTTGTCCTTGCTTTTGTAGTTTAGTTTAAAGACTGCAAACTGTTAGGTTTACGAACATGTTGTTTGAACAAATATATACACCTTCAACAAGCTTGATATCCCTCAATGATACACATCATGTGTTTTGGTTATTGGTGATAAAAATATACAGATTAATACATGATATTTTATTTTTAGGAAAATTCACACTCAAATGTAACGCACTCAAAAGACAAAAGCTTTATCTTACCAGTGTTGAGGTCCTTATACTCCTGGGAAAAGTGCTCGTTCTGATGAACCCAGTCCCCATTGCATTTGAAGAAAATCTGTAAGGCGGGTGCGGCTCGACAGCGCAGCTTGATGGGGTTGCTCTTGACTATGTAGGCATCCTCTGGCTCCTGGATGAAGTGTGGCAAGGTGCCCTGCACTGAGGGTAGTGAGTCAGGCTGAACATCACCCGTGGCAGCTGCAAATCAGCACATTGTGTTTTAGAACAGTGTTGAAATGAATAATAGGCAATCTAAAGGCAATCCAAGCCATTACAGTTGATTCACAATTTAGCAGTAAAAACACTTTCATTGGTATTTTTTTAACTACAATCAGCAACTGCTTACAAATTTTAAATGATTGCTCAGTGGACAATGTTTTGAATTCCACATTCATCTGAGACTAGTATGTTGTAAAAAGGCAAAGTATATACAGAGTACAATTTGTCCCCCATTCGAGCAAAACTGTTCTCCTCAGAGCAATTTGCAGATGAATGAAATCAGAGCAGACCAAGTGGAGAGGAATTATGAGGGGACTGATTACCCAAATTGTGGCAGTGGAGTCTGAATACATCTTATCTCAGCCACAAGGCCTGGATTTAGGTCTACACAAAAACAGCGTTTGTGATGTCACCAACGTGCTACCATCTTTAATGACAATTCACAGCAGGTTACCCCTTTGCCTTCGATTTAGCAAGCACCTGGCCCAGTTCATGAGCATTGTTCATTGTGGCAGCTCATTGATCTAAGTGTAGTGTGGGAAAAAAAAGTGATCTGAGAGGTCTTTTTTTATTTTGAGTTTTTATTTAGTTTGAAGGTAGGTCTCTGCCTCACATAGTGTTCTGTGCTCACCTCTGTAAAGCACAGAGAGCTCTGCAGGCTAGGACAATAAGGAACAGGATGTTTGTGCTCTTGCCATCATCCAGGATCCTTCTCAGAATTACACCTCAGTCCCATCAAGGCAGCTCCAGCTAAGCTATTCAGTGCCGTAAAAGCCCATGAAAGCTATTATGCCCCACCATCAAATCCAATTCTGTCCCCTGAAATCGAATCGGCCCTCTGTCCACCTCTCTCAATCATTGTTGTCCTTGTTAAATGGGTAAATGAATGGATGCAGGTGTAAAGAGAGGCCACACATAAAACAAACAGGCAGGGGAGTGAATGAATGGAAATAATATGCTGACATTAGCCACTGTACGACAGGTATATGTCTTTATCCTATTTCTACCACAAGCAATTCCTGTAGCCATTCATACCACCACTATAGGCCATTTTCTTTATGTTCAATAATTTCTGAAAGAATAAAAAAGCAACAAACTAACAGCGCTGCTGCAGATGTTTTATGCTAAAACTCTCCATTATGGGTCATGGTACATTACATATTTTCATGTCTGCCCAAAGTAGGCAAAATGTAGTAACATAACCAACTACATGTGCGTTATTTAAATATGAAAAGATAATGCATTTTATATTTGTTCATTGTCTTTTTAAGTACACCTTTATGTTTGCGCATCACCGTGTGGGTAGGTACGACTGTTCACCTGTTATAAAAGTCCATGTGCTATTAATGAGCAACAGAATGAGAACCAAAAGGCAGCAATGAAGTTAATTAAATGACTGTATGATGAGATGTCATTAACGTTGTTGCTGATTAGCCTTTGAGCTTTTGTTTGGATTTTTATTTTATTGTCATGTTGAAGTCATGTCCATTTTATATAGGTTAATATATTCTGGGTAAATCCTTTATTAGTTGTTAAGTTTAACATATAAACATCAGTGGCATGCAGAGAGATTGATTTAGGGCTGTAAAAGCTAGTAAATCATAGGGTATTGTCTGTGACAAATGGAGTAAATAGGAAGAAAATCCAGCAGCAATTTTCCCATAACCATGAATGACAGGTCGGAAATAGTCATACTAGCAGATGGAGATGAAATTATTCAACGCTGCTATATGTTTGCGGATAAAAAGACAAAACTGGAAGATAGGTTTGAGGACAGTACATGAAATCAATTCATTATCTGCCTGTGCAGGTGAACTTGTGCCAGTGCACACATTTGGAAAAACAATTTGATACAACTGACTCCTGTCAGATTGTTGTTTTTTTTCTGACACTCCTTCCACCCATGTTGCATTTAATACATTTAGACAAAAGCACATAAAGACAAAAGTATATGCTGCATAGAAATCGATGTGGCAGTAGCCTGCTAGTGTTCCAAAATCACAGGCAGCACAGCAATTTGAGACAGGGTTTTGCTCTCAGAGGGACAACAGCCTTTCTCTGTCCATATATATCACCACATGTGGAGGCAGCTATCGCAAGCTGTTTCCCATACTCACACTGAGGATGTCTTCATCTCAGCTCTGTACTGTATAAATTATACATCCTCTCTATCAAGCACACACTTTCTTCTTCTTACAAGAAACAGTTTAGGTAATTATCATCCTCATATCTTTAGGTAAATTGTTGGATTTTCAAAGATTGTCAGTACTTTGTCTAACCTGGTGCAACCTGTTCCTTGTCGACATGTATCTGTCGCAGAGCTATTTTCGAAAGAACATCACCGGTGCCCGTCTACACACTGCACTGTGTCTCTGGCAAACTTTGGAAGCATTTTCTTCCAAAAGTTTCTCATGCTGAGTACACATTAATAAGAAAGCCAGACAGCTCTCGCATGAGCTGCCTATCGTGCATCTTTTTTACTGCAGATAGAGTATTAAAACCCGACTTTTCCACTAGATATACTCATGTAGAAATTTGTAAAAAGATATCATTTGAATACTATGGATAAATGATAACCACTATTAACTGTAATGCAATAACAATAACCATTAAAATTTACATTTTAACTACCCTGTGAACTGGAAGGATGACTATTTATGAGGTTTATTACTGAAGCAACATTTTATCATTTCACCTTATTTAATGGCTTAAATGAAAGAATTACATACTCCACAGTTGGAAAAGGTAGTTTATCAACCTTCACAATAGCAACTTGAAAAAGTACACCCTTCATGGTGGTTAAATTAAGAACTCAGCTGGATTATTAGCTCCTCTTTCTATTTTAGAAATCTTTGCTCAGCTCTGACAATATGTGGAACTGAATGAAAGAGAAAAGTGAATCAGCACTAGTGGTGAGATTTTCGGGGCTCCTCATGATTCAATTCAGTTATGATTCAGAGGGCTGTGATGCAATGTAAAAAGATTATTTATGCATCTTAACAATATCATACCATAAGTTTTCTCAGAATTATTGGTGTCTTTTCTATTTATTTGCTGTTGTATTTTAGTTTGCTGCTGTTAATCCTGAACCTTCGCCTCAAAAGGTCTGAATCTGGAATTTTCCATGGAAAAAATAAAAGTTGTGCCACACATTTTAACAAGTTTGAGTTACCATCTTCAGTAGAAGTACATTTCTGCAGTTAGCATAGAGAGGTCAACAAACAACACATTTTTTATTCCTACACTGCAGTAAATCCTGGTATTTTAAACTTGTGATTGATTCACAATTTATAACTGTGATTGACTTGAATAGACTGACGTCACTAACATAAACCCAGCCAAACTTCTACTTGCACATTTGCAAACCATTGTTTTTGACTGTTTAGCATAAGAAATTGTATAATGTCACCAACCATTTTGGTGCCATTGTAGTAGCCACCATCTTAATGTCTGCTGCTATAGTGCCACTGTACAAGATGGTAGGGACATTGTCATTTAGGTCTCTAGAGGACTTGTTGAACAGAGGAGAGACAATGTGAAAATGTGGACTTATATTAAAATAATAATAATAAATAAAAGTTCATAAAGCAAGCATTTTCACTCCACATTTCTACCACAGTATAAAGCTGCCATTAAGCAGCTTGTGATGACTTCCACGTACAATATAAACTGTTTTGTTTTAAGGGGTCACAACCTGAAAAGTTTGTGAACCACCAACCCATGGCCATAACAGTCACCAGATCATAACCCAGCTGAAACGCTCTTAGAGACTGTAGTGTAATACACTCCCAGGATGCTTCTAAATGAGGAAATATCACCTGGAATAATAGCTTTCAGCCTTCCAATAGAGTTCCAGAGGCTTGGAGAATAAGCTTCTTAGTTTATACTGGGTTTTTCTTAAGTCTGTCACCTCTAAATCTCTACATGTACTTTGACATCTCTATATTAAGCTTCCAAAAAGCTGCTGATTCATATGTTAATATGTTTATTTCTTCTATTATTCTTAAGACTTTCAAGCCTCAGGGGATTACTGTGTTTTTGATAAACACATGCAATGTAATTTTACTAACATTTCTTTTGACTTTAGTCTGTTAATTACTGATAATGAACGTCAGAAACAGATGCATGACTGTCAGTGCTTACTGCAAATCAAGTCTTTTATTGCTTTCACAAATTCACATGGAAGCCTGCTAATAGAACTGAAATTGTTCAACCAGAGAGAAACACAACTTCAACACCATTTAAAGCACTAACACATTTAATGGTTAGGGCATGGAATCCTCCTCCATCCAGCACCTTTCTCACCACTGAGCATCCCTTCTCTAATCAGCTAATTGCCGCTATGATGAATAAAAATAGTCACAGTGCTGAGCCCCGACGAACCTCTCCTTTCACTTTTTTTTCACGTTTCACAACAACTAATGATGCATCATGTCCCTCTCTCTTAATGTTTAAACATTCAGCACATTCAAAGGTAGAAGATAATTGGAACAAGGTGACAATCCACGCTCCATAAACCAGCAACTGTAGTGCTGGCTGCTCCACTCGTGATGGATGCGCATAAATATCAGCCTTAATGAAGGAAATGACTGCGGCACCAATAAGTCACTTATTTCCTCATTACGCTGGTTAATTTTAACACTGCCTCTAAAACGCTCTCTCGCCCTATCTGCTGCCAGTCACAGGTTCCCACCTGACTAAACATGAGGCTCGGTGCGGCAGACCTGCAGCTGATAAATGCCCTGCGTATCAATCTGAATACAGGGGCACCGACAACATGGTGGCGGTACTGTCAGCTCAGGCTGGCTGACAATGCTTGGGAGCCAGGGGACCGTGTAGAACAAAACAAGATTCAAATCAACAGTCTCATAGAGACATGCCAGGGGATTAAGCACTACATGGAGGATTGGATATGCAAGAAAGGGCTGACACACTGCAGATTTTAATGATGGACTGTAAAGTCATGGACCTGTAAAAACCTGGTTTTGGACTTGAACTAGCTCTGCTTGTAGCCCTTAGAGGAGGAATGTTTATTACATTTCACTTTACAGAATAATGCAGACCAAAATAAGATGTAGACCACAAGAAACATAAAAATTTGTGAAGATGGTCCTGCAGCCACAAGGAGGTCTTGGTGACAACAGTAAGTTCTACCAGTTTTTATACAAACCTGCAGATGGCCAGACTTTCTAGGAGCATCTACACAAGACTTAATGGATTTCTGTCATTTTAGTCCATGTTAAGTAATCATGGGCATATCAGTGCTGTGACTTTAAAAATAATAAATCTATACATTATTTGATTGTTATAACCACATACTACAAAATAATAAGTTTTACAACATCACATCTTAGCCATGTGAACACTATAGCCTTGGGCAGCTGTATGAGTGACAAATATGATGGTATAACATAAGGTGGTAGCATAAGGGGAGTTGTCCATTTATGTCAGATTAACATCTCCACTGATCAGAACCAAACTGTAGACTGGTAACTGATGACACCAAATACATAATAATTCAGACAAAATGAAAGCAGCCCTCAGCATCAATACACCACTGATATCACCATTCTATGACTGCTCGAGGCTACACTTTATTTCAGCAGCAATGGAGCTTTCTCATTTTAACACAGATGTTTCTGAACAGATTCTGTTATATAACTTTATAGTTATAGTTAATATCTTTTATGTTTTTTCTAGGAGAGCTGCCATGAGTTTTTGTTATTGTGATGTCCTGTGACATAACCTTTCAGCCCTGCTTCTGAGGGCTGAATGACTGTGTCACATAAGAAAAGTGATTCCAGCTGAGTCACAGCAATGGGGCAGTCATTTTGGCTCATGTGGACATATCCAAAATCTGTTTGTACCTTTGTACCAATTCAGCAACAAGCATTGATCCAATTGTATGGTACAGTACAACAGACAATAGATAACCTCAGGCAAGTCACAAAGCCTTTGCTATTCATGCTCACCCTGCATGTGAGCAGTGCTCATGTTTTCCTGACCATAGGGTGTACTGCAGTATATCACTGTATATACTCTTACATTGTCCATTTCTAATTTGTTTCAGTAACTAAAATTGGATGATCAACCTTTTCTCCAGTCTTTACAGATGAAGATTTCAGGTTTCACTTTATGAGCAAGTGCCAATAGATACTTTATTAATCTCCTTGGGGAAACTACTCTGGAATTTAACAGCCATGTTAAAGCACCAATGTGGGGTTCCACTGAACCACAGTCAGCCCAAAGTTCTACAAGCAAACATGGTGAACCTGCTATTATCAGCACATCAAGACTATGCTAGTAGTCTTCATGTTCATGCCTTCAAAGCATGACTATAGAGTCTTGTTGAGAGACCTTGTCATTGACTTGAGCATTGATTCAAGAGACCATGTTGACCAGGCAATAGCACTGGGTCATAAATATAATTGGGCTAGGACAAAACCAGTGTAACGATCAGGAATGAAAGTTTCAAAAAAGGATTTAGAAAAGGCGCAACTGAATGTAATTCTTTAGTTTAAGACATAAACAGTATCAATCAAGGTCATACATCTAAACTGGCAGAGGTGTGTCTCAAAATATCCCATCCTTTCCATGAGATCAATAGCTGGCATCAATATCAATCATTTCTAAACATTGTTAAAATGAACACTGGATGAACCTGCAAGATCAAGCTGACAGCAATGTAAGTCCTTGGCAGGTCTACTGACTGTATTGGTCATTTCACACAGATGTTCACAGCCAATGTCCTACAGAACTGCATCTCATAGATTTTTTTATAGGAGCTGAGGTAGGCAGAGGGCAAGGATGAGGAGCGTCAGCAGTGTGAGTATCGGCTTTACATGCAGAGCACCCTTTCAGCTTTTCAGCAGGTGTCCTCCTCATTTGAAAGGCAGAGAGTCAGGAGATGTCAGACTAATCCTTGGCACTAAAGGAGAAAAGAGGACTGAACAAAAATGCAGCATCAGGCTGTGCACATGGCAGAAATGGGAGACCGGAGAGTGAACTCCAGAATATAGGTGCTAGAGACACTGAGAAGACAGAAGCTGTGGTGAAAACACACCTCGAAACACGCACGCACCCATTTGTGATGCTTGTGGGTCAGTTCACTGGCATTTACTTTCATGCTAACCTCAACATGAACTCCAAGATAAATCTGGCTCAATGGAGTTTTATTCTGCATTAGTGCCAACCATTTCCTAGGGTTAGTATATTACTATTTTAGGATACATACTCAACTTTGCAGGGACCTTTTTGTTATGATTTATTCCATTCTGCTATAAAAGTCAAAGTCAAGAGTTCCTTGAGATACTGTAGACATGCATATCAAAGTGTGTTTGGTTGCATTTGCCTTATTTATATCCAGGGCTAATACAGCGGCAAGAAGAGGTAAGTAAATAATGTCTAAATCACACCTTCTCTGGTTTGCCAACACCTGACTCTAGTTTACATTTAGTGACATTGCACGCCCACTATGTATTTTTGATGGGTGTGTTCAATATAGACTTAAAAGCTCATGACCGTTTGTGTTGAGTCAGCTTAGAAATTTTGCATTTGCATATTTGTGACCTTGATGAAGATCAGATCACATTTCATGACCAGTTTATTCAAAAACCAGGGCATAAGAAATAGTTCACTTATATTTTTGTACCACTGTAATGTAAGAATCCATTTTTGCTCATTTGTATTTCATCTTATTTGTATAGATGACATACAACTTAAACTGAATCTCAATTTCTTGACCCGCTATCAAATAATATATGAAGTTCAAAGAATTTGTTGGATTGTCTAAGTTATTTCTTATGCAAAGACACTAATAATACACTGCTTCCAGCCTCTCAAAATGTGAATATTTGCAGTTGTATTTGCCTTCTACAGAGGTAAACTGAATATCCCTGGATCTTGAGGCACTTGTCGGACAAACCAAGCTGAAAGGAGTAGCCTTGCATTACTTTCTTACATTTCACGAAACATTTCGGTGAATAATGAAGAAAAGGAAAATGTGTTTGAACTGATAATGACAATAACTGCAGTGTCAGTTTCTTTATAAGCCATTTACAGTGTATAACTACACTGTAAATGGCTTGTCATGAAATATAGAATCCCAGTGTGCCCAACATTAAATAATTAAAAAAAGACATAATGGAAAAAAATAATAAGTGAACATGGTGCCCAGGCTTCTGTATAATACAGAACCCTGAAGAATGAACTCTCTCCACTTAAACATTATGTGCATAGCTACTGCAGAGACCACATCCCCTTTTTGAACAAGGACAAACTAGACATAATATTAACTATTATTAATAGTATTGTATTATATGATTGTAATTATTGGATGTGCCACAAAACACAATGCAGTACATCAGGGTTATAACATTAATGCAAATTTCCTTTCAGCTAAATGACGAGACATGAATGGACATATCCATCCCTATTATGGGTTAAGAAAACATTTTATATGATGTAAGCAGCACTACATAAAGAGCTGGTATTATAGTCTTTTTAGTAAACATTTGTGTTTTAAACATATTTCCCCAGTGCTCCATTTACATAATGCATCCACTATTCATAAGCATATACTCTGATTAGTTGGAGCTGGCTGGAGATTTTCCTTTAGCTGAACAATAGACTGAAAACTAAAAAAAAAAAAAACACTGTACATACTGTAACTCCACTATTTAGGTATGCACTCAGTATTTGACTTGACTTTTGAGTCAAACACTTGTTGTATAGGTGGTAGGTTCAGTATTTAAAATAACCTAAAAGTAGACAGATTTGGTGTTGTTACAGCACAAGTGGCCCCTCACTATCCCGCTAACACATCTCTACTTATTTTCTGTGTTCTACATACAATAAACAACTAATAACAAAATGTAGATACACACTGTAGGACTGCAATCAGGACAGCACAGGTAGCTGCAAACTCCCTGCAAGGTTTATTAACACACATTAGTATAATCTTACTTACTATAATATGAATGTGAAGTATAATTATTGTGTACAAAAAGTCATTATGAAAGAATGTCCATGTTTTTAGAAAAATGAATAGCCAAGCATATGAATACGAAATAATTATAAATATTTCCGATATTAAAGTCCGACCGAGAGGCAGACTGGCATGCACTGCAAATTGTATTGAAAGCACAGGCAATACTGCTGTTCTTTTTTTTACAGTAAACATTACAATATAAGAGCATGGTTTGCTGAAAAAGACACCAGTAAGCATGGTTGAAAACAACAGATCAACAGATGAATTAAGACTATGATATATGCACATCTCAGTGGGAACACAAAGAAAGCTTAAAGCTTTACAGAAGTAGTGATTGAGTTATATGGGGATATGTATCAATTTCTTCTGACATGAAAAAATAATTGTGAAAAGCTTTTTCTCCGTATCACCCAGCCCTACGACTACACCCGACTTCTATACTCATTTATATATATCCACGTATATATTATTCTATATCACCTTGCACACTTTCACATACCTATCAGAGCAAAATGGTTGTTTCAGCTGCTGAAGACATTGGCTCTCATTCACTAAGCGTTCTTACCCAGATTTCACAAAGATTCTGACATTGACCAGTGTTTTCTTAGTTTGAATTTGTACTTGGGTAAGAAATAAATAGGAACGACTAGAACCTATTTCCTACTTAAGAAGACTTTGAATCCACCAAGATAAGAATGAAGATACAAGCAAAATCAGCAGCAGCAGTCCAACACATTTTTTTCTTAGGACTTCTCTTTAGAGCAAATATAAGCAAAAGGTTTTTTTTTATTGCTGGGTGGTCTATCAAGTAAAGCCTCCAGGGGATTAAACCTTTTGAGGGTGATGACTCAATGCGTGCAGCATCACTGCATGAAAGAGGAGCTGGGCACATTGTTTACAGACACACATTTTGTACCATGACATTGTGAAGCAATATTCCCACACCACCCTGCCTGTACACTTCTCAGCAAAGCCTCCTACATGGTCTGTAATCAATTTTAAAAGGTTGAATGGTATGAAAAGCAATTACATGGCACATGTGTCCATTGTCAGGCAGCTGGAAAGGCTGCAGTTTGATAGGTAGGCTCCCCAGTGATTACAGAGCATAGATCTGGAGCTCTGTCAGTTATAGGTTGTTTCTGTTAGATCCTCTAGTTACACCAGAGGCCCAGGCTGCCTTACAGACCTGATTGACTGAGACAGCCCCTGACAGTTATTGACAGGCTGCTGCACTTCCCAGAAAGGGCAACGAGAGAAAGAGAGAGAGGGAGGAAGAGTGGGAAGCAAATCCCCACAATAGGGCTGCTCACATATTTTATTTCTGCTTAGCTTCCAAGTGGGATATTTTCTTTTATATTATGTGAAGGTGTTTCTTATGGACTGCTGTTTATTAAATATCAAATGTATGCCACTCACTGTAGCTCCAGTGAGATTCTATTTCAGTGACCCTGCAGAAGAACAACAACAGTTATGTTATTCTTTCCACTTTCTTTCCATTTTACTCCTTTCACCATTACAATAACTTTTTCAAATTAATACTTGTTTTGCTGCTATATTTACCCACTTACAGATCCCACACAATGCTTTGTGTTGTCAACCTAAAAAAAATAAATAAAAAACATTTTTAAAAGAAAGACAGAACCAAAACAACCACTTTTCTCAAGAATCCTCTACTGCTCAGAAAATGATTTGTTTTACATTTACAGCATCTTGTCAGAATAAATATATGTCTTGTCTGCTTCAGTGACTTTATCATAACAGCATGTTTGAAAAAAATCCCCAAATAGAAAATGTAACTAAAAAGATTTGAATTTACAAGACAATAATCTTTCCCAAAATTTAACCAAGATCCATGAATAGCAGGTGTGTAGCATGCAGGACAGGCAATCTGCAGACCTGAGATTGAGACCAGTGCTGTGTGAGGTTAGGTTTAGGCTTGAAAAATACTTTGGTTATGGTTAGAGCTGGCGCATTGCTAGACATCAAGCTCTACTGGGGTCGGGGTCAGGGTTAGGGGTCAGGGTTAGCCACAGCCCCCTGGCTCTAGTCAGACCGTCTTTGTCCTGCCCACAACATTACAACAAGTACAAGGAAAAGTGAACATAGTAATCTTTATAAAAATGTTTATTTTAACCTTCAACATGAAAAGGCATAGGCTGCACACTTTAATAACAAACCCAGAGATGTCCTAACATTTGCACAAAAATGAATAATAATTACTGCTTCAGAACAAAAGATTATACATTTTTAGGTAATAAACACACACACATACACACTATTCCTACAGAAACTGTAAACATGTCCAATTATGACTTCAGCAACTACAAATGAAGAGTAAACACTGTACACTCTGGAAATAAAGTAAAGTATTCCCCATAAGTGTAAAAGCTCCTGTCTTGTCCCCCAAGTCTAAACAGAGTTGGTTCAGTTTTTGAGCATTTTATGCTAATCTACTATCTGTTAGCTAGTTCGTTTATCAACTCTTACCTCCCTCGAACTCTTCTCTCCTCTCTTCCTCCCTCTGTTTGGTCAGTTTAAAGAACTTTCTGATATTTACCTACAGGAGGAGTCAGTAATGGTTCAGACAGTAATATCACCCGTGGAAATGTAAGTTAGTTTCGTAGGTGTTTTCATTCCTGCTAATCAAGCGACGTGCGCAGATTGAAATCAGCGCGCGCGCAGTGTTCACGATACACAGGCACGCGCGGACATGTTGCTGCGCGCAGCTGCAGGATCGGCTTGTGTTTTTTATTTAAACTGTTTTTTCACGTGTTGTGTTACTGACCGCCTTTCATTTTATTCTATTTCTTATTATACGTGTAACTAATATACTGACAGACAATAGAAGGCAATAGAGGATTTATTTGTACTGGGACACAGCTCATATTTACTGGGGCACGTGCCCCATTTAATTGATAAGTATCAACGTATTTGCGACTTTTCATTTACGTTAATTGTGAGTAAATGATCAATATGTTTATCAGAAAAATGTAATCGTGACTGCAGTGTGATGTATAGGAACGTAATTTTTAGGACACAGGGTTAAATTAACAGCATACTGTCAGTACATCTGCTAAATGTAACTGTACAGTACAGTTAGGTCTGGAAGTTTGTGGTATGACAGAATTAGTAGGAATTTGTATGAATAAAACAACCAAGATGTGATCAAAGAGGTTTTACAGAAAACATAGTATTTACTGTTTAGGAATTACAATTATATTAATCAGAGTAACTACATTTTCAGAGGCCTAATATTATTTAATATTTAATATTATTTCGGCAATTGACTGACAAGAGGTAAATTGACTGGGTGTGGCCCATCCCCTCATTACAAATGAAGTAGATCAAAGGTCTGGAGTTAATATCAGGTATTAAATTGTCATTTGGCAGCTGTTTGACTGGAGCCACCAATATGAAATAAAAGGACATCTCAATGCAAGTGAAGGAGGCCATTATTAGGGTGAAAAAAGAACAATATTGATCATTGAATGAATATTAAGGCCTGGAAGACCACAAAACACAACTAAATGTCATGTTTGTGAAACCTTTATAAAATAAAGTTGAAAGTCTATATCTTGATCACATCTTGACTGAAAATTACAGTAACCATGGGAACACCTCAATTTATGATAGACAAAAGGTTCAGAGCGACCTTTATTAGAGTAAGTGCAGGCAGAAGCAGGCAGGAGAAGGGACAAGGACGAAATCAGCGTTCGGACAAAGGTCTGCAGGATACACGCTAAAATAATAACCATGCAAAGATGTCAAAGAGAGCTAGTACAAAAATGTGTCATAAAAATGACAGGGTTCAAAACCAGGAACAAACTGGTAAGAGACACTAGACCGTCATCCCCTACCAATGCTGACTGAGGCAAAATCCATGAGCCAACATTCACCCAGCAGCATTAAAATCAGTAAAATAAAAAAAATACAACTTAATTAGTATAGTCATAGAAGAGCTTAGGTACGCAACCTAAGCCCCATTCAAAGCTGAAATCTTTATTGTTACAGGATCTCTGCATTTTCTACCCTTCAGCCCCGCCTGTCAGCTTGTATTCAAGCTCAGCATTTTCTGTGCTGACACACTGATGGGTGAAAACCTGTGAACCCCGGAGACATCACAGACTGCAACATGTGCTCCATGTTTCCACCAGACAACAAATTCTCATTTCATCAACATGCATCCAGGCGTTGTCTTAGGTCTATGAGACATTTCAATCATCCACTGTGTGTAGGCTTCTTTGCTCCGTGCAGCTGGTGAAAATAGTGTTGGCATCAGCATCTCAGTTAGGTGTTGATTAACACAGATTTCACACCAACTCCATTTTCATAATAACTGGATTGATTGGATATAATGTTTTTTTTTTCATTATAGAAATGCCCCTCTCAGTTATGACAGGCAACCTGTACTTAACTGGGGCAACTGGGATTCACTCCAGCACCTCTGTGACTCTCAACGGGATAAACAGTAAAGTTAATGGATGTACATAAACTTAAATGTATCATTATGAAATTAAAAGCGATGATGTAATCGAAAGTGGTGTGAAAATTGGGCCTATTATGGATGTCACTATGAAATAACTTTTGAAAGGGAAATAAAAATAAAATAAATAAAAAAGAGACATAGGTGAGGTTGCATTGCCCTTGACCTTCAACCATCAATCTAATCAGTTGACACCATGCAAACATTTTTATTTATAGAGCCTATATTACACCCCTTTTGGGGATTACAAACAGGTCCTTGATGTCCCCACAATGTGTCTGTAAATTTTTTTCGTAAAAAAAGACGTGCAGATCCTTGTTTCTGCCCTGGTTGAAATTTTGCGTTCAAAGCCTGTTTTAACTTGTCTCAGCCTGCTCCCCCTCCTGATCCCACTTAAGTGTGCGAAGCGTTATAAGGACGATGTCCGCCTGCAGACTGCCAAGAAGCATATGCAGGTAGTATCGCATTCAGTGCAACACATAACAGCTTTTCCTTGTAACACTGCGACACTGCGATAGCAGAGCGGCATCCTGTTAACAAGTTCACATAATACATAACATGCAATTTTAACAGAATCCAACCTAATGAACCAATAAAAATAGCTGTATAAGTTTCACAACATGTTTCTAGGATATCATGAATGTACTGCTAAAAAACTATGCTTTGCCAGGGAAATGTCTCATTTTTAATGTCTCAGCCACTCTGAGGACCCTTCCATCAAAAATGTAATAAATCTACTGTTTCTTCAGGTCCTGAGAAGATATGAGTAACAAAAACAAAACAGCAAAACGCAAAAAAGGAGCATATGCACTTTTATGTTACTTGGTGTGTGTCTACATACACTGGAAAAACAAAAACCACCAGAGAGTGAATTCTCATAATATGAGCACTTTAAGGCTTTAATAATAGTAGTTACATGGAGCAGCTGCATATGTTGTCTTTGTACTGATTTTGCTAATTACTTGATCAGTTGCAGCATTCTTCTCTCTATGTCCAAAGAAAGCACATCTGTCTCTAACAGCTAACTATATGACTAAACACTTGAGTTAACATAAAGCTACAATATGTAGTTTAAGATAGCACCAGAATCACACTTGAAAGCCTGCTCCACCCAGGCCTCCCTCTGCCTGTTCTAGTGTACTCTGCTATGTGCCACAGAGCCCCACAAAACTCTGCCCAGCGTTTTAGGTAATTACCATTATCTAAGCTTTTATTAGCTAATCAAGCTGAAATTAAAGTGAAAATATTGTAATGGGTTAGAAAAGTGTTCTTCACTCAAAAACCTTTAGAAACGAATATCTGAGTATGGATCAAGAATCTTCCTTAGCACAGATAAAATATGTAACATAAACTTATTTTCTAAACTAACAAGAAGAAAAACTACACCCTATATAAATTCAGTTAGCTCTTGTTCACAGTCTCAAGTTGAACATACTTAAAATGATTTACAGTGCAATAAAAAGCAGAAATGTAATAATTCTCTACAATGTTTCAAAGCCTAGTGTTTCATCTCTACAGTTTACACAATTTACTCATGTGAAATGTGAATTATTGACTGATTTCATATTCAAAATGTCCACCAAAAGGTGATTACCACCATTTATAGAAAGCAGTTTGTCATGCAGCTTCATTTTCACAGATGCTCACCCCTCAAAAGAGAGAAACAGTTTCTCTATTAGCATTACAGTTCACTGAGAAATGGCTTATTAGCATTGTTAGCAGTCATAATGGATACCGATGGTTGTACTAGTGAGCCACAGGCTCATCAGCATTACATTTGGATCTCATGTATAAACATGAGGTGTCTTCAGTCCTAATCCTCCCAATACTGCTGAATCAATCCGTCCTCTATTAGACTTCCAGGCAGTGTAGACACGTTGTTGCTGGAAATACTGATGACACAAATTTACATATTACTACAAAATCTGTCCCTGCCATGGATTGTCTTGTAGCCAAGTTAACCTTGATTTTATGTATCACAGACTAACCAGATTAAAAGTTAATCCCAAGGCATAAAATAGGAATGGACAGATGCAGATGATGATGAAACAGGAAACAAACTGTGATCTCATTCGTGAGAAGTTTTGTCAAACTACCCATCCACCCTAATCTCCTCCCTATGCAGACTTTGTCGAGTGAACAGTGAACACTACTATGTTGGATTTTGTTAGTCAAGATTGTTACTGAGTTTCCAGTACTGACTGAAGTTTATCATTTAATAGCAATTTTATTTATTTTTAGGGCTGTTGAAATATAAGAGGTAGAAGATGCCAGGTATGATTTGTCCATTATTGTCAGTAAACTCACAATCAAAGTTGGTCCCTCCTCCCTGGCTCAGTGAGAGAGGGATGGTTAGTTATGTTGTAAATCAGTTCAAAGTCTTGTTCTGCTATCAGTTGCAGTAGTCATGTCATTTAGTAAACCTACACTTTACTAAATGACTGAGAATGAATCTCCTGTATATTGGTATATCCATATAAACACCTCATCCAGTCATACGTGGATTTTAGGCTTAATATGCTACAGCATTGCTCTAGGCATCAAATACTGACTCGTCTGGGTTAATATTGCAGTCAACTGACATTACCATGTGTCTCACACACAGACAAAGCAGTGCTGTTAGCGTCAGTATGAGCTGGCTAAGGACTTGACAAACTGTCACAATTTTACTCCCGAGGAATGAGAACAATCTACTATACCACTTACTGGATGAGAGGCCAGGACCTGCGGCAGGTTGCCAGTCTATCATAAACTAGACATTCAAAATTTAATTTAGAGTTATTCACCCAATGTAAATGCAGCACAGACAAAGACCACATCTAAAGCCTAATGTGCTGATGTGAGGAAACCAACAGACTATCATATCAAGATGACTTATAATTAAGCTTAATGATGTATAGAGAGTCCTGTGAGACAGCTGCACGTCATTTTAAGTCCAAAAAGGTCTAAAGCATTATTGAGAACTGTAGCCAACTGGCTTTTATCACTTTTTCAGTGTTACCTGTGCATCCAGACTGAAAGGCCAGAAACTAATTACTAACTGTGACTGCCTGACAAAGCTCCAATTGCAACTCATTTTCCCTGTCAAACAGAGAGAGGGGGTTGATGCTGGAACTTGTCAAACTCAACACTCGCTTTTCAAACGCCTCCTTCCTCACGCCACCCTCCGCCTCCCCTTTTAAACGAACTGTCCAGCTCACTGCTGACTTCTGATGTTAGACGAGTGCAGCGGCTCAACAGTCACGAGGTAAATTGAATCTCAAAAGACAAGCGCCATACGATTGGGGCTAATTTATTTACAACCTGGCTGATGGGGGCCACAGAGGGCCTGCAGTGGGCTTGAGGGGAAATGGCCTCTAAACCTACTGTGATAAATCTTATTTAACACTTTGATTGTGTGACTGTGGTGGAAACACCTTGAGTTTTCCTCCACAGTATAAAGCATGTTTACAAACAGGAAAAGATTCCCTCAGGCTCTGGTGGATTTATATTTCTACTTTCAAATGGCACAACAGTAATTTGAGTGATTTGACTCATTAGTCTACACATTCAGTTTGTCAGGGTCATTAGCTATATACCTACAGTGCTGTGAAAAAATATTTGCCACCTTCAAGATTTTTTATTTTTTTGGACATTTGTCAGGTCATCAAACTGCTTTTAACATCACACAAAGATAACCTGAGTCAATACGAAATGCTGTTTTTAAATGATGATTTTATTTATTAAGGGGAAAAAAAGTTGTCCAAATCTGCCTGGTCCTATGTGAAATGTGAATTCCGGCAGACTTGAGCCCTACTAACAACATGGAGAGAGGCAGAGGCTCAGCTGTAATGCTGCAAAATACAACAAACAAACGTAATCAGGCACCTCTGAGGCAATACGACCAAACTAACTTTGGAGGATGCAGTGAAAGGACATAAAAATTGACTCATTTTCAGTTTCAGCTGCAGCTCGCCCAGCTAATGTGTTAAAAAATGGATTTTGAATTCCTGTTTGAATTACATGTGCACAAGGATGTTTGATTGCTATTTGTTTTGAATGCTGTTTCAAGTTGCTGTTAAGGTACAATTATTTATTTTGATAATAATATTTCAGTACATTTATCTATGTGTTAATCTGTTATAATATGTTTTACAAGATTGATAAAGAAATGTTGAAGTCAAGGCTGATGTCTTCATTGTCATCCACAAGGTGAGGTATACTTATTAATTCAACAACTTGATCAACGCATAGTCCAGATATCATCATGTCATGTTTGACACAAGTTGTTATTAAAGGATATTAAAGGTGATGAATGGTAAAACAGGTTGACAATTGTAGTTTCAATTGTCTTAAATCTAGTGAATGGCTACCTGTGTTAAGTTTGCTGATGACACCTTGGTCCATGATGGGTCAGACTACAGGAAAACACTGGCACAGTAGTGCACAGGGAACAATCCGGAGTTAAGTCTGACAAAGGAGTCGGACGAGAAGAGATTATTGCTGGACGTGATGGAGAGGTGTCAATGTACACAGTTCATAGCAACTTGATGTTTTTGTGGCTGTGTAGCAGCAGACCAGTCAGAGTGCCCATGATGGGCATTAGCAGGTGGTGAGCAATGCCACCAGCGTAGCACTGCTGAGTGCTGCTGAGATGGTTGTCTCTGCAGCAGGTTCTTCCATCTCTGCACAGAACTACTCAACCTTTGCTAGAGGGTCCATTGGATTCCTGTCCACTTCCCTTGCCAAGTCTCTTCATGTCTGGTTATTCAGTTTGCCATGAGTCCTGGTGGGCTTCCATTTCAAAAATTCTTAGACCACTGTGCTCTTGAGAACACTCAGAGCTTTAGAAATGGCTTTATACACTTGCACAGATCCATTCCATGGCTTGGCTTTTTCCTGACATGCAGTGTGAACTGTGCAACCAAAACAAGTGTTGCAAAACGTGAGGTGGATGTATCTACTTCAGAAAATAGCAATGTGTTTTATTGTTTACTGATTAAGGAAAGCATTGCTTTTCATTCTTCAAAAAGTTGTATGAACATCTTGTTGAGCATATGTAAAATAGAGATGCACCAGAGATGCTATTTCCAAAAATTTTTAATAATCTGATCCGTCGATCCAAATTTTGCCGATTCCGATTTTCTGTCCAACAACTTTCAAAGAATATTTTTGTAACTTTTCTTTAATTAATCATTTAATTTAATACATTTTTGTATATATTTTTTAAACACTTGGAAAATAAACTTGTTTTGCACTATATTTCACCTCAGCCTGATGGGCTGCTTAAGCTTGCTGATCGGCAGCAAGCTTTAAACCAGCCTATTCCAATCTCTAGCTGATCAATTGGTGCATGCTCAAAAATAAAGACATCACTATGGTCCAGATCATACTAGATTCAACCGTTGACACTCAATTATTGCCTCAAACTAAAAGTACTAGTGGATGCACTGAAATGTCACATCCAGAAGTAAATCAGAGGAAGTCAGAGGAAAGCATTGACAAGATGAAAGAAAATATTAATATGCAACAAAAGCCAACATGCCAATCACACCGCAATGAAGCATTTCGTCTTTCAGCTGTCAGGTCGATCCCATTGATTTATGAATATATCATTTAGTAACTGATTGTGTGGTTCGCTGGGGGCCCTTGTTAATATTTCATTTGACCTCACACCAAATTGGAGTTTATCATCTCTGACTGCTAACTTTGCTGCGTTAAAGAATGCGAGATGTGAAATGAAAACTATTGCTCTCTTCTCCATTTCATTACAAATGCAACACAGAGTCTGCCAGAGGTGAGGTATAATGAGCACAAACAGGCACCTGGGTCTTCAGTGGGTCCTAGTCCTATAGAATTCCACAACGCTTTGTCCTCAAACCTCATAATGTCCATGCTTCATCACCAGGGGTTAGCACATATCCTCCAATTGGCAGAATGATTTGCATAAGTATTCATTGGATTTCATTGGACTGGATTTGGAAAGTATTGCGACACCATTCACTTTCTGAACACTTTATTGGATTGTAGATTTGATTTTAAATGCATAAATTGGGTCATGACAATGACAAAGAACTGACAAGCGAAGAGATGTTCAAACTAATTTTGGATATTTATTTTTTATATAAAAAACTGAAATCTCCTATTTCTATCGACCGTTGGTTTTGGGTTTATTTGGTTATCTAATTTAAAAAAAGACAAAAGCCAGCGAAGTAATGAAAAAACAAACACAATAAAATAATAAAAAACAAATACAAAGTGCTGAGAGTACTTGCAGGAGCTGCAACACTTACAACGTTGAGCCTTCTCGGGTTCTCAAAGCTGAATTTTATACAATTTTTGACAGATCCAGGATGGGAAGAATCTGAATTGTCATCTTCAGGTCTCCGCATAGATCCAAGATGCGGTTAAGTCTTCAGCTGGGCAATTTAGGGACGGTCTACCAAAGCCACTCTAGTATTATCTTGGCTGTATTCTTCACATCATTTCCATTCTAAAAGGTGAACACCCCAGTAAGGTTGTGTGCACTCTTCACCAGGTCTTATTGAATTCTTGTGTAAATGAAAGATATTGTTCTTTTAAATACAAAAAATTTATTCAAATTTTTAAAAAGCACATTTTCCCTTTTTTGTAATGAGCTGTGAAAATTTATGGCATATGTCTGCATACTCTGAAGCCACTGTAAAAACAATATTTACATCCACATTAACTGATTCTAGTATTCAATATGTACGTGCATGTATATTGTATAATGTAATAACTGTGAATATGTAATATGTAGTACATCCACATACATGTATATGAAATGTTATCTTGCAATATGCAGTGGGAATTATTATGCAATATATAGGCTTGTGCTTCCATATCCATTCTAATGTGGATAATTCAGTCTTCATTACCATCCATTATAAATGGCATCACATTATAATTTAGCAAAATGAGATCATATCATGAGAACTGATAGGCCTGTGGTGAAGTGTTCCCCCCAGCAGGGATGGGATGGTTACAAGCGGGTAGATATTATCTCCTCTGACACTCATTGTGTAGACGACTCCCTCTGCAGAGGCACAGGCCTGGAAGCATTGTTGGAATTGATTTAGTGAGCGAGGCCCAATCTTTGGACACTTTGCTGCTATTGACTGCAGCTTCAAATCAGAATTTCGAACAGAACTCAGTCGGGGATTTAATTAAAACTCAAAAGAGGGAATGACTGACACTGCGGCCAGGGTAGTTGCAAGAAATCAATTGTCCAATGCAAATGAGTTTCAAATTCCCTCTTTGCCTCCTGCTTCCTTTATTTATTTATCTTTCTTCTGCTCCACAGCTCTGTGCTCTATGCAGCACAGAGCTGCTCCACAGCTCTGTGCTGCATTCCTAACTGGGGGCACAGATCTCAACAGATCTAACCCTAACCCTAACCCCGAGATAATGTTTTTAAGCTCATTACTGGAAAGTGTGCCATAAGAGTCTGGATTGCTTCCGTATTTTCATGTCATTCAAAAAAGGCTGTCGAAGATCCAATCAATGCCAACATGAAAAGAAGATCTTTAAAGAAACAAGCCACCTTAAAACATGTTTACATCAAATAAAAACAATTTTGGTAGTTTGTAATGTATTGCTGGGAGTGCTTTTCTTATTTTTAAGGATAACCAGACAAATGTAAATGAGATGTCATGATATTTCCAGAACAGCCACAGCTGCTACTGAAGCATCAACAGTAAACGTCAAGTTTTGATCCCAATCCCTCATAATGAAAGCAGCCAGTCCTATCTAGCGATTTTAAACAAAAACAAAAAAAAAATCATACCCAAGAAAATTGTATCTTTGACAGGTTTGTGATAGGGCAGGGATTATTGCTATCCCTAACTCTTCCTATTCCTTTCTCCACACTGGAAGCCAGACGGGCTGAGGAAAAGTGAGCCCACCAAAAAGGCAAATATGGCTGTCGCCTGGCAACACCAGCCTACAATTTTCACTTTGCTTATTGTAGCCTGGCAAAGCTGAATAGGGATACTGCTTGAGAGACATACAATTTGAATTTTGGGCTGTACAGAGAGAGAACAGATGATTGACAGCTTTCTTTTTCACTCAGACATCAGAAGCTACTGTATATATCAAAAGATGAAGGCACGTCTCTCCAAACTGCTACTGATTATTGCATTGAAGTTTCATCCTCTAAAGCAGCTCTACATATTGCCATGGCCTGTCCCTACTGACTTCAGTCATCTATACATAGCAACAATATGTTTTGTATGTTATGAATGTTAATATAGTTTGAATTAAATGCAAAGTGAAACAAAACATTTACTTGTTGCTTTGACTTGATCTAACTTAAAGGTTCTATGAAATGCACCTTCTCAGCAGTTAAAATAGGGTTAAATAGAATTAAAACATAATTTGGCTGAAGTACGATCAACCCTCAGAGGCCACATCTCTAACATGGGATTAAAAAATGAGTGGTCTTGTTTTGTGTTGCATTCCCCGCTTATGTGTCCCTGGTAACCAACAACGTGCGTTGTAACAGCAGCGCGCTCTCTGGAAGACATGGCTGCCAGCAACCAACAATGGTTGAAGCAATTACATTACTACATCACCGTGAGGCAGTAATGCAAGAAACTGGGCCTCATCAAGAAAATAGAATATTTGCGTTAGCAGGGTCCAAGCCCCATGGCACAATTCAGAGCAGCGTCTCACCGATGCTGCATAAACAGTTTACAAGCCAAGAACAGATATTGCTTTCTCCACCTGCACTTGGAACATATATTTCACGTTCATTCAGTGCTTTAGCAGTGACTTGCATCATTTTACACTGTGGTGGGACTGATCTTAGCACTGCATAATTACAGCTAATCAACACTAAGAGAGTCCTGATTGGTGCACAACAGAGAGAGAAAGAGAAAAGAGTGATTGTCTGCCAGCTTCAGCAGCTTACAGTTGTGTAATAAAGTATAGTAGTATAGTGTAGTAGGCAGGGACATGTTACCAAATGACAATCTAATGGAAAGTAATTTTGTAGTTGCTGTCACTCGGTCTCTTTAAGGCTGTTGTGGTTTTAATAAGTATCTGGAAATGTCACATTGATTAGTCAAGCTTAAATGAATATGTCGGTAGAATACACACAAGTATATTATACTTGACTTAGTTGTGTGAAATAGTAATTCTGGGTACACAAAAGCTAATTTAATTTTCAATTTACAGCTGAGTTTGAAAGAAAAATACACTTCTACAAATACAATTTGTATTTCATGTTAGTTTTTGTTGCATGCTATTTTTAATTAAGGTTAACCAGTTACCATTTACAGTATAGAGTCTTTTAGCTCCCTGGGTTTGGTTAGATACTGTATGTCCCTCAGGAGTAGATGGAGACAAAAACATATTAAAAAGGAAAATGCATATTGGACTTACATTTAATGATAATTAAATAATTCATGCTAATGTTGCTGTGTCTGCTGGACATGTAAATTGCATTGTTAGCTACAGTAGATACTCCAACAGGAAACAATGTGTCAAGTGATGTGGTTACTCTAAATAGCAGAAAACAGATTACAGACAATCATATTCAGGTACATTCTGCCCTCAAACTACTAAGTGTCAAATTTTACCACTTATTATCCCACAACCAATTAATATGGTCATAAAACTGAACATGGTCAAAAAGTGATAATGAAATTAAAGCCATAAATATTAAAGCAGAAAACATATGACCTGAAAAATTCATTTGATTAAAAGTTTAAACAGGTACAGTAGTAAATGGAATATGAAAAAGAAGAATGTTACAAGGATTTTTTGATACATTTAAAAAAAATCATTAATATTTACTGAAGGTTTAAACAGATAATACCCATTCACCATGAACTCTGAGAGATATTTGCTCTTCTTTATCCATGAATATAATTTCATATGTGCTGTGAATGTGAATATATATTGGCTTCATTGTGCTTTCTCCACTTTCTCTGCTGTTAAGTACAGTAATTATAAATTGATGAATGAAAACACAATAAAATATACAGTTCTTACAAAAAGAAATATTAGGACAATAAAAATGTAATAGGGCATATTTTAAATTGTGCTCAGGTTATTAATCAACTTGTAAAAACTTTGTTTGTATATGTCAGTGAAAATAGACAAACAATGATATAAAATAGAGTGTGACAGTAATGTTGATGTGGCTAGACGAGAATTTACTGAGGTTACTGCTACTGGCACATTTCTAGCTAAATTGTCATTATCATAAATATGTGGGGACAGTCCTTTTCATCACTATTACTATGTAGATTTCTTCTGAATAGCATCCAGAGAAAAGAGCCAGTCTTGACCCTCATCACCTTCCCAGCAGCTAATAGTGCGTAATCATTGATAATTGGCAGCCAGCAGCATTTACAAAAGGGCCAGTGATTAATGCTAATTAAGAATGGAAAATGCGTGTGTGTGTGTGTGTGTGTTGTCATGTGCGAGTGAATACTTGTGCATCTGACCTAGCCTGTTCTCAGAGCCTGGTCGCAGCAGCTGAGTCCAGCCCTACCAACCAGCCCACTGCAATCAAATATGCTGTTTCAAAGGAGACTGGTGCTGCAGCCTGCCTGCTCAAACCCTGCTGCTGCTTCACACATGAAGGAAGAAAGAAAAGCTGACAGAGAGAGAGAGAGAGAGAGAAAGAGAGAGAGAGAGAGAGAGAGAGACAGCGGTCTCTTAACGCCCTGATCTCTCCCTTGGATCTGTTGATGTCTCAACTCTCTGAGGAGGAGTGCCGAGTCAGCACAGAATTGAATGACAGACACAGAGACAGAGTGAAATCTGGTAAAGTGTGTCTAGGAATGCATCTCAAACAGGAGAAAACAGGCAGGCCTTTTTTATGGTGCAGCTGTCAAAGAAAAGAGAGGAGAAGTGCAGCTTTATTTGCCGTTTGTCTTTTCACTGATACTGACCACACAAACTGGGTAAGATAAAAGCCGGCACGTGTTCAAATTACATCAAAAGATCCGTGTTAAATCTCCCATAGCCTTTTACACGCACACTAGTCTTCCATTAGCCCCTATCCTGTGTTTGAACATAATTATTATTGTGTTTACATGGAAGGCAACATCCAACTGGCTGTCATTTCATTATAACTGAAATACCAATAACATTTTGTTGAGGATGAATTAAATTTGGTTCATTGTGACACTTCCTGCTTGCATGGCATCAATAATATGTGCACAATTGTGTACGGAGGGTACAAGATCTATAGGCTGGTCAGGTTGGTGTGCAAAAAGTGAATGAAGCAACATAAAAGCAACGCCTCTTGTGATGACCTGGCAAAAGTCGGAAGCTACGATACAACGTAGGCTTGATACAGCAGCTGTGACCTGGTCAGTGAACTGAATGAACTGCTCTGACAATATTTTATATACCACTGCAACAAGGCTCATTTGGTAGTAAGCAAATATTTAAAATGTTTTACCCAAGCAATTACAATTTATATATACACTGTAGCATTAAAGTCTCACCTGCTTTGGAACAAGGGGATCAGGATCAGGCGTTTTTACATATAGGTCATTGCAATATTAGTATATGTAAATAAATTAGCCACACTCCATACACCTTGGAAAGGCCATGCTTTAGCAGTTTCGCAGTTTAGCTGTTAAAACTCGTTCAATGATTAAAAAGAATGTGGATATTAGAGGGTGCTGAAGTACTAATTGTGCTGTAGAATAAACAAATGTGTGTACAATTTATTAAGTAGTTTTTATTATTAATTAATCTGCAGGTTATTTTCTTTTTTTTTTGGTTTGTTTGTTTGTTTTTATAAGCAAGCACCTTTAATTTCCTGTTATGGTCCCAAACTGTAACCATGTTCCCAAGGACGTAGTTACACTATGATTCTTTGCTGAAATTCCAAAATTAATTTTAGCGAAGCTTAGGAAGTTTTAGTCAGAGAAGTCGAAGTGTGAGAGGCGATTCCCCCTGAGTTCAGCAGGAGCTGCTACTACCTGAGTCGCTCCATCCCAACAGAGACAAAACTTTACTTTAAATGAACTGAGTGAAACATGCTTTTGTGCAGCTACTTACTTTATTAACATTCACAGAGAGTAATTAATCTGAGAATCGGTTCGCTTCAGTAAATTTTAAACAGCTGTGCCTGTTAAATTGAAACTATTACACTGCTGTGAACAGATTTCTGCATCATGCCGCGGTGGTCCATTCTCATACTGTAAAATTTCTACAGAGAACAAATGGTTCCAAATTTTTGTTGCTATGGAAAATGACCATTTCATTTAGTGTGAATTAGTGCTTCTTTTTTATTCAGTGCTCCTACTGTCCACCACTAAACGCTGAATTTCCACTGCAAAACTTTTATCTTGAGCTTGTCATCTTTGACCTTCAGGGAAGGTCAGCTTACTACATAATGTCATGAAGAGTGGCAGCCGTGCCGTGATGAACAAACGGTGTCCGAAACTGTCTTTTAAAGGCGGTTTAATAGTCGTGTAGGATTCATTTACCATGACAGACAGAGATGTTCTCAAGAAAAGGATTTGAAGGCCTTAATAAAAATATGCTCACCTCAAGTTGGTGTGGAAAGCTTTGCCAAAGGTTTTACTCCATTTCACTGACACTTAACAAGAACCTTGAGAGCACCCCACTTACTCAACATTACCACTCCACTGGCAGCCTCATTATCTTCCACGGAGAAGCTGCTGAAAGGCTTTGGAGACAGATACAGTATGAGGGGAAGACAGGTCTATGCTGTCAAACCAGAATGACGATGGACTGGAGGGGAAAATATACACCCAGTCTGCACAGTGCTGTGAAAAAGTGTTTGTCCCCTTCCTGATTTTTTTATTGGTGTTTGTTTGTACATATGTGTCACACTTAAATAACTCAGATCATCGAACAAATGTTTGTGTTACACAAAGGTAACCAGAGCAAATACTAAATGCAGTTTTTAAATGACAATTTCATTTATTAAAGAAGAACAGCTGTCCAAACCTGCCTGGCCCCATATGAAAAAGTAATTGCCTCTCCTATGCTAATCATGAATGAACTGTGAATAACCACATAGCTTAAATAGAAGCTGTCTGACAAAGTGAAGCACTAATAGCCATCACAAAGCAACATGTCATGCCGAAATTCAGATGAAAAACAAAGTAACTGACATGTATCAGTGTGGAAAGGTTTCCAAAGTTTTTCTAAGGCTTTGGGACTCCAGTGAACCACAGCAAGAGCCATTATCCACAAATGGTGAAAACTTGGAACAGTGGTGAACCTTCCCAGGAGTGGCTGGAATACCAAAAGTAGTCTTCACAACAATGACTTATCCAAGAGATCACAAAAAACCCAGAACAAGACCTGAAGAACTGCAGGCCTCACTTGCCTCAGTTAAGGTCAGTGTTCATGATTCAACAATAACAATAAGACTTGACAAAAATAGCATCCATGGGGGAGTTCCAAGGCGAATGTCACTTATTACCAAACAGAACATAGAGGCTCATCTTACATTTGCCAAAAAAAACTTTTGGCAAATTATCTTAAAGACTTTTGGGCAAAGATGATCTTGAAAGTTGTGAGTCCCGTAAATAATATCATATCAACAGTCAAACATGGTGGTGGTAGTGTGATGGTCTGAGGCTTCAGGACCTGGACGACTTGCCATAATTGATTGAAGCATGAATTCTGTGCTCCACCAGAAATTCCTGAAGGAGAATGTCCGGCCGTCAGTTTGTGACCTCAAGCTTAAGCTCACTAAATTAGGGTTTTGGAGTGGCCTGGTCAAAGTCCGGACTTATATCCAAGAGAGAATTGTGGCATGACCTTAAACAGGCCATTCATGCTTGAAGAGCCTCTAGCCTCTGTGGCTGAACTAAACTAAATTCTTTAAAGGAGAGTGGCCCAAAATTCATCCAAGCGTTGTGACAGACTCATTAACTTGCCAGTTACTGCAAACACTTGTTTGTTACTAGGTTCAGGTGGCAGTTACTTCTTCACATAGGGCCAGGCAGGTTAGGACAGCTTTTCCCTTTTTAAATGAATTCTTATTCTAAACTTCATTTTTTATTTACTTAGGTTATTTTTAGTGTAATGTTAAAATTTGTTTGATGACCTGAATCACAAATATAAAAAAAAATCAGGAAGGAGGTAAATACGTTCACAGCACTGTTTATCTGAAAGCTGCAGCTTCTTCAGTGAACCCACCAGAGTTTGGGCCAATATGAACAATTTAGCAATTCTGCAAGCGTCCAAAACAAGCCATTGGTTGACTGGGATGAAGAAACAAGAAAGTCTACACCAACATTTGGTACAGTGAGTCTTGTCCTGCCCTGTGGAGCTTGTTTGAAGTAGCTACTGATGTGCTGTTATTTATGCACAGCAAGACCACAGAGACCACAAGCGGAGCGCAGTGTGACCCACATTCAGCAGACTTGAAAGTGCTGCTCACTGCCAAGTTTAACAGAGGGCAAAAGTACACAAAGGGCTGGACTGTTTCCTCGAGGCTGCTCGCTCTGTGCAGCCAGTCGATTAAAAACAAGGAGCACCTAAAGGTTTCACATACAACTTTCTGAGTGTGTTTTAAAGAGAAATCTCGATTTTGGTGGCAAACAGTAACACTTTGGCAACAGTGACTCCTTGGTTAAAGAGTTGCTGTTTTGGATCATTATTGTGTTTGAAATACTGACTTTTAATTAATAATCTTTGGGAAAATGTTTCTTTTTTTCACTTTAATGTCTGTATTACTCTGTCAGAATCTATGGAGTTTTTGCACTGCTCCTTCCAGAGACTAATCATTTAAAGACTGGATGCATTGCTGTTCCACTGTTCCCCTTGATTTTCGAAATGTCTTTCTGTTCACACTACATTCCTGTACTGTATAGTGTATTGTTTGCTCAGCCTAAAATAGCACAGTAGTACACATTCCTGTTTAAACTACCCCTGTTTCTTTCAGTCAGATTTATTTTACAATGTTAAAAATAACTAATTTTGCCCATCAATCTACACAATTTTATGCCAATGCCAACATGAAAACATATTTTTAAAAAATATTTGCAAACTACATATGTAAAACTGAGATATCACATAATAATATTTAGACCCTTTTCTGTCACTATCTAAAAATGTTTCCTGTTTACTTAAATTTTTCTTGAGTCTAGAACTTGGGGCTCACTTGCAAAATGAATTGGTGCATATTGTATATATCGACCAACAATTCAGAACCAGAACCAGACCATGAATTGCAAGGACCTCTGTAGGGATCCACAGCATTTTTAACCATGTCACTGATCTTTCTGCCCGCCCTCAGGCAGCTACTGTATAATCAATATTTTCATAACGTAGGTCTATCAAATGTGAAAACAGAGTCCAAACCGAGTCCACGTTTGAAGAAACTCTAAGGTGGTCTTGAGACATTTCTTACATGTATGTGAGGTCACACTGATCTTAACATTTGACCATCAAAATCTAATCAGATCATCCTTGAGTCCAAGCGAAGGCTTGTATCAAATTTGAAGACATTCTCAAGGTGAATGAGAATGAAACTGATGAGAATGGGACAGATGACAACTGAAAAACATGATTACAGTATCACAATTAATGACTGTGTAAAATACACTATGAGAGTCAAAGCAGCCCCTACTGTGGAAAATATCATTATCATTATCCAGACCTGATTGTCTTATGTGACCTATAGGCTAATCAACTGTGTAATAACTAGAAGTCGATTGACTGATCAGTCAGGCAATTATTTAGCCCATTTCTTGATATGTCTAGTTTACCGGCATCAGCTGACATGAGTCTGCGCTCGTACCAGCTGTTTTATACAGAAACGTCTGCAGACACATCTGCAGTTACACTTATGCCTATACAGAACTAAGAATCCCAGCATATAATGTATCATATGCAAGTGACTCAACTGGTATTGAGTCACTGCTCTCTGTTTCTATGGGCAGAGCTCAACTCCCAGAATAAAACACCAGCTCCATCCACTGTTAATAAACCACAACAAGCTTTTTGGCTAATTGCTAATTGTCCTGACCACGCTAAACTGAGAAGTGACTGTATGTAGACTACTGTGTGGTAACTGTTGAGGCTAAATCTGTTCTGGGAGACTCTGTGTCTAACAGCAGCCCCGCACTCCCATAGCTTCATTTATTCATTTCTCAGTGCCCCTTTTAAAAGTTAAATTCAGATTCTTGATTAATTCACCAGATTTGAGGATCTGAGGACAGGGCGTGTCGCGTTGTACACACCGTAGAGCTCCTTGTGGCAAATTTGTGATTAGTTATTTTGAGCTAAATAAAACTTGATTAGATTTGATTTCACCTGTTCAAACAACTTGGCAGCACAGATGCTCACACCTCCTCCAAACAGTGTGCAATATTTTGCACAACTGACACAGCATGGATACATTCATTACTTATTTACATTTTCACTGGGATTTAACTCTTCTGTTCTGTTTAGCTGTTCTGCAACATCACAATTTATTTACTGAGATCAAGGTGAGGAGACGCAGCAAATCATCAAACCCCATGTTTTGTTATTGTGTTTGAAGATTAAAGAACCGTTACAGCACATTTCTATTAGATAAAGCGTGAGCTAGGTTTTGCAGGTGAGAAGAGGAAGATCTGCCTGCTCCCCATCAGCCTCACTTTGTGTGTTGTTACAAGCTCTATAGTAGATATAAATAGAAAATTATTCCCTTAATTTTGTCTGATGCAAAACCAATTTCACAAAGTACAGAGCTGCGTCTAAAACGAACAGGTGTGCGTCATATTTTATTGAGCTCCACTTCAAACGAGGGGCTTGATGTGGAGCTCAAACTCACAAGTGCAAGGATGTTACTTTCTAGCCTATCTCTCTCCACAAGGACGCTGAGTATCGACTCAGAATGACTGGATGTGATATTTATAATGCAGTTTTTAGAAGTTTAATCTGGGTGAAGTACACCACTGAGATATTAAACATTATGGGACTGCTGCACAACCTGGCAGTTGTATATTCTGTAGAGTCTGTCTTTTGAAACACAAATCCATCCTTGCATGGCGTCTTAATGTACCGCAAGAAGCACCGTGCTGTTTAGTGATTATGAATATGGAAATGAAATCATTTTGACTTCAGAAAGCTGATTTTTAAGAAACTGTCAAAACTGTGCTGGATAATTGTGATCACCAGTGTTGCATCAGTGATACAGAGAACTTTTCAGTTGTGTACTGTAGATGATAAATGTTTAGTTCTGCAAAGTTTGAAAAGTGGACTTCGGGTCTTCTTCCAAAGGGGTCAGGGAGTCACCTAAACAACTGTTGAGTTCCATGCTGTGTTGACAGTGCAAACCAGACTCGATTTCTCTCCCTGTACGTCAGGAGCCAATGCTGGCTGGCAGTCAGGAGGGAATTAATTACACACTCACAGATTCACAGTTCTGACTGCAAACACAATGAGTTCAACACAAACAAACACTGGTCAGCATTCAGTCCCGCAGATGAATAAAACAACACCAGTCATTATCTACGCCTCTCATCTCTCCTTTGTCTCAGCTGCTCTACTTTGCCCAGAATTTGCTGACAGACCTTATTGTTCAGTTCAATATCTGAGACAAAAAAATGCATCCGATTTCTTTCACTCAACTATCATACTGCCACAAGATGTTCAACTATCATTTACCTCTCTCTAATGAATAAATACATAATGCATCAATGTAATGTGAGACATTTTGTTTCTGAATAGCCCAGATTGAAATAAATTGCTTATGATTAAATCCATGAAATCGTCTTTTGTCAGGTTTCATCTCCACAAAAAACTTAAATGCTTGTTGATCAAACAAAAATGCTACTGTGTGATCCTATACCATTGTTGCACAGTCAGTAAATGGAAATGATTATAGTGCGTGCATTCATTGTGTTCATCTTACAAGCTGAGAACACATGAAGCTTCATTATAGAAAGACTAAATGAATGTCATTAATTTTCCTCTGCTGGGAAAAGATTTTATACTGGATTAACCATATAGACTCATTTGCCATACAGTTGTAATAAGTAATACATAAATATGAGATACATTCACATCAATGTATAATATATATATATATTTATTATTACAAAAATGAAACATCAACTAATTTGCAACTTTACAAAGTGTTTTAGAGTCTTTTGGATCATTGTTTTGGTTTTAATTCTGACAAATGTTCCCTGTGAAATTTTATTGTCCTGCTTTCTGCTTCCATTTGTGTTGAACGGTATAGATGATGTGGGATCCTGTGTCCACATGTCTGCATGCAGTAGTGTGAGTGAGCAGCTGTCAGAGAAGATGAAATTATTCTAATTATTCAACATTATTCCCTGGCAGCATTATAAAACTTTTTATATGAGTGGGTCTACAAGGATGCACATATGTAGAGTGGCCTGCTCATACTGCAGCACACCAACATCAACACAACACAGATTCAGACCCGCTACACATGCACTGGATCGATATCAGGGGAGAATCTACAGTGAGACCAGCTGTGACAAACATGCAACACCCCTCTCTCTCATAATCACCCTGACCAAACATTATCCCAATACTTTACCACCACATGTAAAATTTTCTAGCTCCACCACTGTGTGATGCAGTACACAGCGTTACAAACATGCTAAAATATGCTGCAGTGCACCAGCAAAGGTGAGGAAAAGAATGAAATAACTAAACTTTGCTGTCAGTGTTATAAAATGATGGTGAGCTACTGTTCGCTATACTAAAATGATTTTTGCTGATTTAAAACAGTAATTAAAAGCTGCAATTATATTGCTCGGTTGTGGGTCAGCTTTCTCAGAGGGCATTCGCATGTACAATATAGACTCAAACACTATTCATTCATTGTGAATGGAACCTGAAACTAGGTTCTGGTATTTCACACCTGAGATTTTAAAGTCCTGCTGTGGCGTGACATGAAGAAACTGAGAAAAGTTTGACTTGTAATATGCGAATACCTTCAGAAGTGACAACCCAAAAGTACAGAAAGTACTTTAAATATGACTTCTACATTCAACAAAATACTCGATATTGTGATGACAGGATAAAAGAACTAGTAGTGACTTCAACACCTGTTGTGTAAATCCTTCCCTTCGGCCATCACCAGTGATGCTCCTACAGTGGGTCATATTAGGTCGACAATGACTCAGTGTCTGATCAGACTCAACACACTTAGCCTGGAGCTTCAGCTCATGCAGCTGCAGAGTCGTCTCACACAGCAATTAAAAATACGAATACAAAGAACCAAACTGTTTCCCATCTCCCTCGCTACCCATCTGAATCTGGGGCTATTTGGCCATGTTTAAAGCTCAGATCATAATTTTAAATGGCCAGTGTTTGACTTTACTACAATAAGGAAGTAAAAGGTTCATTGTGTTGTTCAGTGGGCTTTTGACAAATGATGTTTTTTCATATTTTGTAAAAGCAGTATATTTAGACAGTAAGTTACTTTGCCTTTAGCTTCAGTTCCTGCATTGTACAGCAGTCAAATTCCAGGCGCTTGAAAGACTACATTAAACATATGACACCCTTTCATGATGTGCCACTTTGGCTATAAGCGTTTCTGCTGACTCCTCTTTTGTGAGCGACTTATATCCTGCCTTGACTAGTATCCTCTCTTGTGTCTGTTGGATGCTGTCTGAATATGCTTAGGCCACACCCACAGACGTGGAGATCCCACAATTCTCAAATGATTACAAAGATGTAATAATTAATGTACAAATTTTAACTTAATTCAAAAAATGGAAAATTTTTATGTGTGTTAAATATACCTTTAAGGTTTATACTACACACACTATTTATGCATAGAGCTGGTGAGGGGAAAAAACTGTGCTACGACTGCTACTATCCCTTCCACATGAAAGTGTGGAATGGACAAAATCTGAGACTTTTTTTTGCAGCAGAGCAGGGCCTGTGATCCTTGAGCTGAAGGGGCTTTGCTCTCCCCAGACACGCTTCCTGCACATGCAGCAATCCTGGGGAACTCAAGCCTGATTGGAGAGGACAGGCTGGTCCGCCACTGCCAGCACAGTGCTCAGGACTCAGGCATATGCAACGCCGTCCTGGCAGGGACATCGCCCCACTGGGCTCTGATTGGCAGCAGGATGCATCATGGCTCACTAGCAGCACACCTGATGACAGGGAGGTTCAGCCAGATAAGGCTATCTTGATGCTGTCCACATGACAGCCAGCTATAATCACACATTCTGAAAGTGCTGCCTGTACCCTGGGTATATCTACATGAGGCTGGAGGAAATCACTCTTCAGCAAAACATGGCTCTCTCCAGCTCAGTCGAGTGATGGACGGCCAAGCAGGCAGGACAGCCTGGTCGACAAATAGCTCACACTCACATGGTCCTCCACCACAGAGGATTGTGTCAAAAGCAATGCTTGACACCCCGGCTTTGAAGCTTAATGGAATTAGGGTTGTGAGCAGACAGCTGGTTAGAGAGTGCCGCATGGAACCTAGAGTGCATTATTAAGTGTAATGAATGTCAGCGTACTGAGCTCATCCAACACATCAGGTGCCAATTATAGAGGTGGGGCCCTGATTTGGCTCTAAACTCAATGCACCAAGGAGGATCTCCTTTGGCCTAACTGACATCTGCATCATTAACTGGAAGAGAAACTGGAAGAGAGGTCTAGCGACAGTCCTCGCCTCCAGACCTCTGTGGGCCCCAGCAGCAGCACAGGGACACACATTCCTGCTGTACCTCCACAGAGCTCACTCCTTACCTATTATTGATGAAGTAGGGGGTGAATGGAATATGAATGGGAGACAGTCAGAGTGACATTTGGAGGCGATTAGATACTCTTGTGCACCATAGCACAGAATGTCTGGCAGGGCAGTTCATTCATTAGTCAACACAGAAGCGCTTCAAATCTTCACACATAAAGAGGTAAATAAAGCATTCATGGATATCATTGCCTCAGGCAGCCGGAGCAAACACTATTGATTTTTCTGGAGTGTTCTAAAATAATGGTCACAGATGTGTCAAGACATTCATCAAACCGTCTCTATGAGCCAAATCCTCGATGCAGTAAAAAGCCAATATGCTGCTCTGTTCTCTCAGAGTAATCAGAAATCTGTGCCAGTGTTAGTGGTGACAGTTTAGCTACTTGCTACAACATACTCTCAACCAATCACACACACACACACACACACACACACACACACACACACATACACACAGCAACCCCGCCAGCACTTTTCCCTGCAGTGAAAAACATGTAGCTTTCTTAAACGGTACAGTTCAAGCTCCAGTTTTCATAGATACACTGGACACATAGTAGATTGCACCTTCTAATTTAAAAACTAAATTCAATATACTTTTGTCAACACTGTTAAAATTTACTTCAAGATGAAGAGTATAACCTGCAGTCCTTCTGTGTCCGTCACAAACCAAGAAGCCTCAAGGTGCATGTTGTCAGCTCTTTCAATAACATGTAATGTACTCAACACTATAGACCTGATTTTCCCAAGGCACCACCAAGTGTCTTACCTATATATACAGTATATATAAAATCATGGTTGGCTTGGTGGCACTCATTATTAGACCAATACATCATGGCAAACAACAAAAGCGGCAACTCAAGGCGACCATGGGGACTTTTTACAACTGTTCGTGGAGGACAGGTCGGCTGAGAACTAATTTGACCTCGCCTGACCACGGGGGAATATGCACAAGAAAGAAACAGACCGCTGTAATGGAGTGATCTGTGCACTGCTTCTGATGTGCACAGTGCTGATCAAATAACTATTTGTCAACAAGGGAACAGTGGGAGAGAGTGGTGGTGGAAGGAGGGGTTGAAGTGTTAGGCTATAGTGCAGGAGATTGTTGTGGTTTGATTTCTACTCAGCTTTTATGTTCTGGCAACTCGGAGGTTTCTACTGTGGAATATCGCCCACAGCGTGCCTTTGGCAATCAAAGCAGCATCATGTTGTATGTGTTTGACTGACAGTGTAAAGATGAAGCAAATCTGGTGTTCTTATAAAGGGTTATTCCAAGATTCAATCTGATGATTTTGTTCTCAGCTGTCAAGATAAATGAGAATTTTATTATGACATGTCAGCCGGTTGAATAAGGCAACACGATTGATGAAATAATCGAGGCGTTTGTCTTAAAGTTCTTCAAAAAGCCGATTTTTTCAGCTCTACTGAAATGCAACAACAACAGCCATATCAAGTAACAACTACTCACCTGATTGACGAATCGGTGGATGACGACACAGTGTCCAGCAAGCAGCAGAAGGAGAAAAAGACAAACAAAAACACATTAGCGATGTTAGCAATACATCAATAGTTAGATAAATGATTCCTAATTTAAAATATGTTCTAGTCTAGTACTAAAACACTGCTAGTGAAAGCATCACCTATAGTGTGATGTAACAAGCAACCATTTTAAGGTCTTCTCGCTCCATCTTGCCCTGTCTGCTGTCCATTGGTACATTTGTACCATTGGCACTCAGCCACAGAAAGACGAGCCCTCTGGAGGTCTACGGACACTGCATCTCTGTTGCACTGCCAATTAGAAGGCCTCACCTGCCCAGCAGGGGACAGAGTCAAAGATCCTTACATCTGTCAGACCTGTGCACTACCACTGTCATATCATTCTTCAGATTCAGCCATGGAGGCCAACAGTCACTGCCTAAAAGCCTTACATTTCAACAGCTATCACAGCTCACTTGAATTGCTCACTGCACTTTGACAAGCTGCTGCTCTTGCTCCTCCAAGGAAGACTCATACACTGTAAATACTGCATGTCAGACAACTCTTGAGTACTCTCTACTACAAGCAAATTGAAGGATTGAGAGCAGGGGGTGAGAATCTCCTGGCAACACTAGAACAACGTTGATGGAAAATGCTCAGCAGAGATTTGTGGGCCAAGGTTGTGGAAATACTTTAATACAGCGACACTACATCTTGGGTTTCCCTGTTTTTTTTCCCATGTCTCCACTTTTGTATTTTGTTTTTCATTTCCTTCATATTTTGTCAATTAAATAAAAGCTGTTCCACCTTCAAAGTCATATAAGTTTATTTTTAAAATGGCATTGCGACCAGCCCAGTTTGGATGTGGGTGGGTCTCCGGTCACAATTCAGCATGGGTGCTTTCACCCAAGGGCCCTCTGGACAGTCCTGGCCAGTGACACATTGATGTATGAGCTCCAGTTTTTGCTCCCTCTGCCCCTCAGCACAGAGAAGCAGGTGTGCTGATCAGTGCCACTTGATCTGTCAGTCGGATGGATAAAAATAGCCTTGGAGATTGAGCTGGGAGCTGGACTCGCCTAAGTCTTCGGTGGAAACTCAATTGACTTTGAAAGGTTGCTCGAATGTTCTTGACAAAAGTAAATGAGCCAAACTCTTCTCAAGGTCAAATGATTTAAATGGTTCTTTTCAGTAATCTGTCAAGCAGAATAGAGTAAGCTTTTCTTACCATTAGGTATCTGTTAGATTAAAAGGTAGCGCTTCCTTCCGTTAATGTATCATCACCTTGTTTTGTAAAACTTCTAGCATCTTGCAATGACCATTGCTATGATAAATTGAATTTGGGCAAGCTAGCATTTGTTCCGTTTGCTAAATGCAATCAACCTCCAGTGCAGTGTTTTTCTGCTTCCAAGCTTTTTTCATTTACTGTCAGATTTGCTTGGAATAACCTGGGCTATAGTCTCCATCTATAAACTGAAAAAAATGCAGAACTTTGCAAGTTTTCTCTGAAGCTCCTGATCAAGAGAGATTGAGGGCACAGACTATAAGATGGGAGTAAAGCTGCGGCATCAGCAGCTTTCATTGTGGGAAGGCTGAAGAGGCTCTGCTGGTTGTTTGAACAGCAGGCGGCTATTACACCACATGGATGCTCAAAGTAATTAAATGTGCTCTGGTTCCCTTCATGTTCCTTTCTCTCTTCCCTACCGCATCTTAAATCTGCACACACAGGCGTAAAGGAGTGTTAATGTCAGTGTTGTCTGGTGAAACCTTCTTTGTGCCAAATGCAGCAGAAGTTTGATTCACTCATTTTGTCTCGCATTTAAAGCAGGGCTGGAAAAAAAAGCTCCCACGTGAACAGTCATGTTGGTAGGGCCGCATGATTAAGCCCTCCATTAAGTCCTCAACTGAATGAGTTATGTTGTAGTTATGTTCCCTTTGACTGGGTTCACTTTTAATGAGCAATTCTCCATTTCATTTCCACTTGACACGCTCCTATCTAACTTTGTCAAAGGTACAAAATGAGGTGCCTAGAAGAAGCTTGTTTAATTAGCTAGCCACTTGTGGTGGTCCCAACGGCAACTGCCATTTTAAATATGGAAGCTATTATTATCATCATTCTCTCCATTAACATAAAAGCAGGGCAACAGGCCATTTAATGTGGTTTCTTAGGTAAACACCTTGCACAGGCTCGGCAGGTTATACATATGTCAGACTGATAATTGTGACATTGTCTGTCTGTCATATGAGTGATAAATGAGTGCACCGGTCATCACAGTCTCTAAGAAATCCCACTAAATTACACACTATGTGCCTAAAGTGCTGACTGACTAAGTCCCATAAGTTTTTAATTCATAACGTAAAAGGCCATGCTGATCCCAGATCAGCTCTCTAGCTCAAAGAAAAGACACATTAGGAACAACATAAGGAACAGACTCTAAAATAGTGCAGAGGGGATGGCTGTCCATTTCCGGTTTGAGAAGAATATACCACAGAAAAGGCTGTCATGGGTGTCAAGAGTCAAATGTCTGGGTTTGCGAGGATTAAAATCCGCCTTGCAACCTCAGGCAAGTGGAACCAGCATTTAGAAAGAAGGATTCATTATGTGCATATGTAACAGAGGCAAGACATAATTTAAAGAAAGAGGCTGTAGCTAAGAGGAGATCCATGAATTGGCTGACAGAAGTGTTCCACCCCCACCAGTCCTTAAGCGTTTATATTTAGTATAATGTCTTCATTGCTGCTCTTATGAGGATGGAAGTAAGTGAAAGTGTTTATGTCTTTGTAACACATGTATGTTTTTGTTTCATGACTCTGCTTTGATCATGCCCTGGAAATATTCGAGAACATACAGAAAGAATGCTGGCATGGAGGCATGTTCACAGAAGTAGGAATTAACTCTGAGTAAATAACGCCCGCTGGAACAGACTTGATACCACAAAGCAGGCCAAAAGCCACACAACACCAAGGGCAAGAGAGGCGTCCTTCTCTTCAACAATACATGACAAGTGGGAATGAAGATGGCACCAAAATGAAGAGCACTTAATCTGCGTTGTGAAATTGTTCTGATTGAAGTCGGGGCTTTTGTCATTGGTTTCTTGGCAAGAAGTTGCGTAAATCATGTCCAATAGCTCCCATGTTTTGGAAAATATCCGTCTGCTGCTTGTTCAGACTATGCAAAATAAGTCGACATGTTACCCCCGCATGACTGGTCCCATTTTAAAGATGGTAGGGGGAAAGGGGTTGAGGGGGATATTTTACATGCATCATCTAAATTACTGTCAGGGGAGTCGGCATGGAGGACAGAAAAATCTGAAGGACGCCTGCTGTAATGTCTGCAGAAAATAAATAAACCAAGCATGGCCATTTAATTGCTGCCTTCGACTTGGCTTCTATGCTGTCTTCAGGGAGCTGAGCAGCTGCAGAGCTGGACGGCCATCAGAGTAAAGAAGAAAAAGGGAAAAAGAGGGAGGATGTGGTCATGGTGACTCAAAGGCTTAGAATTAAACCTGGCTGGTCTAGCTCCCTAATTCCAGTTCATAGTTAAGTGATTCATAGGCATGATTTTTCCTTTATATGTCACCAAGGGCATCTCTGTCGGCTCAGGATGCAGTGAATAGAGGTCTGGCATCTGAATAGAGACTGATGTTGCAAGTGGGGACTGACCCACCATTGAGAGGGCATTGACTGAAACGATAACAGATGAGATATTGATTCAGCAGTGATTACAGCCACACAGATGAATGTCAAAATATTGTCACAGTCTCATTCTTCATTATATTATCACTGCAGGGACAAAGGACAGCCAGGAACTCATTAATTCCAATGGGAGAAATCCCAAGCAATAGTTTTCATGTCAAGGTTAGCTAAAGTGACTTTACTGTACATGATGATAGACTTGGTATCAGATTCAATTAACTGGAACATGTTCGCACTACGGAGCAGCTCTGTAGCAGAATGGATAGAGCATGGTGCTGACATTTCTGGGGTTAGAGGTTCAGTTTCCTCTGGGAACCCTTCACTAAAATTGCATGCACTCAGCATTCAAAGAGTTGTATAAAAGCCATGACTAAATAACAGATGCCACATTTCCATTTTCATGTTACTCTGCTACTCTAATCCCATAATGGTACAAATATCTGCAAATGCTGGATCTGTTACTATAATGACAATGTATAATTTATATTCTTTCCTTTGATAGAATAACTTTTTCCCCTACAGTTATTGTACCGCTGCTGTGCTAGTTTCAGTATACTGTACGTATAAAAAGAATAGGATTGTGAACAATAAGACTGGATCCCTCAAGAGATTCTCACAGTCCACATTTAATACAGCTCCCCAGAAACAGGTCATTTATTGAAAGACAACAGATGCAGTTCAGACCAGTTATCGGAAATATAAGACAAAATAGGCACAGCAAAAATCACCAACATATAAACAGACATGAGCAAAATATGATCTAGACACACTGAAATAACAGTGAATAAAAGGAATTAGAGACCAAGACCAAGTCCATCACCCAGGAACAGACTGGGATAATAACTCTGTTTAAGCTAAGTTTTTTTTGTTGAGCTGTTATGTCAGTAGGATCGTTTAGATTTATTCCTGCTACACTGAGAAACATCAAAAGAACAGTCAAGTGCCTTCCGTTAGTCGATTACACATCGAGAAATAGATAAATCAGTTTTCACTGATATCAACACTTTTGGAGTGCTGTTTCCTCAGTTGTTGATCATCATAAAACTAAATGAGGAAAAAAAGCATTCCAAATTAGACAATTCCACAAAAGCACGGATCAGGTCCTACAGTAACATGCTTTCTATTGTACATTCGATCATGATAATTATATAATTATATTATAATAATAGTGACATGCTATGTTATATGTATATGATATGTTATAGTTGAAGTAACAGAAACATAAGGAAGAGCTAAGATATGGCCAGTGGTAAGGCAGTAAACCAACTCAAGCGTCTGGTGCTGGCCTGTAATGGCACAATGTGCTACATGCTTATGAAGGGTACACTACTTCCTGCAGTGGCACTGAGTTAGTAGTAGTGGTGTCTCTACAGCAGAAATGTGGTAGTTCTTATTAGTACCATGGAAATTCTACGATAGTCTAAAACAATTCCAATATCACAATAAAAATAAATAAAAGCAAAAATAGGGAAAACAACCCAACTTAATTAATATATAGCACACACATACACAACATTAACAGTATGATCAGCATCCAGTTCATGTACTTTACTGTGGAGCAGTTCACAAACACTGATGGCAACATTTTAAGATAGGCAGATGGTCGCCCACCCTGAGCCTGGTTCTGCTGGAGGTTTTTCCTCTCCATATGAACAAGTCATCGACATGTCAATACAAGTTTAAACAGTGACACTCTCACCTGGAATTCTTTATACAGATCTGAACGTGTGTCTCTGAGATGCTTATCGTTAGCTAAGTTTGGAGCTCTGACACAACATTTATAGACCAGCTTTTTATAACCTAAGTCCATAGCCTGTTCCTGATCATCCTAATCAAATGCAAAATAGCTCCATGTGACTTTTCAAGTGTTTTTTCCTGCTAGTCATGGCAGATCCATTTCTGCACCATATCAACTTGGTACTGAAGTATCGGTTCTTGTGACAGCAGATGTACATCATGAGTTGTGCAATTATCCAATATGTAACTAACACAAAAAACTGGACGAGCTATACAAAATACTACGCCCTTGTACTTTATCCATGCATACCTGCTCTTGATAATTAATATGCAAGACCTATAGTGAGCCCAAATTAACCTACAGTATGCTCTTACATAGCCATATGTCACCTCAGTTCTCCAAGGCACTGTGTGTTGGTGATGACCTAAAAAGACTATGTTAAGTCCTTTGCACAAAAGTAAGTCACTTATTTCTTCACTGTGCTCTTGCTACAAAACATAGTGATTTTAACACAAACCAAAAGGCAGCCACCTAAAAAGATTTCAGTCTTCACAGTCTTTGAACTTCAATAACATCATCACAGAAACTCATTTTCTACCCCGTAATATTAAAGATGAGGTGATTCTTGGCCTCATCAGTTATTTATTGCCTCTAATTTCCAAACATCTGGTCAGTGACCACAGTGATCCCTTCATAACTGCCACTGCTCGTATCATGCTGACCATGATATTGGCAAATCCACTCAGGGCAGGACCAGGACTCTGCAGAGTCTCACCTCCAGAAGCACTGCACCCTTTAGCTGATCAGCAGCTATTCAGGGTAGGCTGAGTACTGAAAATCAGAGGAATCACACACCGGAAATCACTTCAATCTGTATGATAATTTGAGACTCTCGTCTGGGATTTGATGTATCGGTCCAGTTCAACAGCTAGAAAGGTTTGTGATTTAATCTATATCATGCAGTACTGTTTGAACAGTACGTTCTGTGAGAAGCACTCTATAGAGTAAATTATGCTTTTAATCAAAATTCGCTTTCATTTCTGAAGCACGAAGGAAGCGTACCTCGTGACCTAGAGATAGAATCCAGATTAAAGATGAATGTGTGATAAGTAGCGATACGTCTTCAAAGAATGCAAAGTAAATACACAAAGTTAAGGATGAAAAACAATGGCAAGAAAAAACTGTCCGAAGGATCTAAGTGCTGAAATGCCATGAGGTAAAAATGTCATGAAGGAAAGTGCAGGGATATAAGGGGTGAATGTCCCGGTGCATCTCCACTAAGCTCTCCAAAGCCAAAGTACCTGAAAGCAGATTTTAGCAAACAAGCAAAGCCCATTTGGAAGATCGCAGTGCAGCTCTTTTCTCAGAAGAGCTTTCAGAGTCTGATCATGAGCAGGCTGGGACGTTGGATGGGAATGAAACTTTAATTATCGTGATGCTTCCTTCACATTCCTCTGTCTAACCAGCGATCAGGTTTCCCCCGCCTCCACTGGGAGCCACAGGAAGGCAGGTTAATAGGGGTGTGTGTTTGACTGCCAAGTAAAGTGAGTGCCTTTTAGTGGGGTAGGAAATCAAAACTCCTGTTTTAAAAATATATATATAATAAGAAAAAGAAAAAAAAGTAGGGTGAATGTAACGTTTTATGTTATGTTTTATGTTTATGATGTTGTTATTTTATATTTCAGTCAGATTATTAGAACTTGTGTTTTATTTTTGTAACCCGAAGACAAAAAGCTCATCGACCACAGATAAAAAACAGCTACACAGGCAATAATAGATAATACGTGTGTGAATAAATGCACACACACACATACACTAGTGTGCGGTACACAAATCATAGACAGCTAAGAAAAATACATTTCAAGCACGAGAAAGTCAGTTCTCTGATTTTCACTCTGTCTCTCACAGGAACCTGTGTAATACTAATTGTCACTGTAAATTTGATGAGGACTAACGTCCAAAACACTTTCTGTTTAGGGGGAAGTGACGTTGTACGACAGACAAGCTGGTTTTTGGAAGGACTGTCCACTTTAGAAGATGAAAAAGGATAAAGTGTCAGAGTGTGACAGTGAGTCTGATGAAGCGGGTGAGAGAGACCCAAAGTCAATGTGAAAAGTAAACAACAAGGGCCAACACAGTTGTCTTATGTGCATACCACATGTCTGGACATTCTCAACTGCTCTAAGCCTTTAAAACACTAAGCAAGTGTCAAGTGCATCAAATATATTATAGAATAAGTGTGCATCTCATATGGTGCGCACAGGAACATGGAGGTAAGTCATACATTTAGAAATCCTGCTCATATGCCAGCAGAAACTATTCAGTGCATCCTTCCGTTTTCTCTTCATTCAAGACAAAGTCTAAAAGATCAATGCAGATGAAAAGCTTGACACTAGCTGCTTTAGCGCACTTTTGTCTTAATCAAAATTATTCCATTACTCCCAACAAAAAGCAAAGGGATATTACCTGACAGAGGTAAACGTCCCCTGCAAACTGTGATTGATGCATGAAATGTAATTTTACAGCTTGTCTTTGTTTTCTCTTCCAAATAATTCAGGATTATCTTCGCTATTTTATGACTGGATGGAATTAGCTCAGATTTAAAGCTCTGTAAAAATTTGCCGAAGGAACTCCATGAGGAAAATACAGTAGCCAGGATTCTTTTGCCAAAGTACTTTTTCCAAGGTCAACGATGAACTTTACTTTTTCAATGGGTTTGGGTTTGTTTAAATCTGGTCCGACTTCACCCTTTCAGCTTTGAAAAATGTTGCAACTGTGCTAGTTATATTTATAAATATATATATATATTTATATATATATATAACAATATACTTTTTTTATTCATAAGTTGCAGTTATTCTGTGAGATGGATCCGAAAATCGATATTTCATTTATATATAATTTATTGTATATCCAGTAGGCAGCAAATGTGTTTTCTTTTTACTTTCATAAACAGTGAAATTACACTGCAACATAAAAAATAAAAAGCTTAGCTTCTTAACATTCAATGCTAAATAAAATTATTGGACTGGATGTAAACATCAAACCCACTGTTTTAGGCACAGGGATATCTGCTCCCTGGGGCTTGTCATAAAACAACAATACCTGCTGTAGATGTATGTATAGTCTTTTGTATTTTCAGCAGTACATCCCACACATCGAGCGTATGGATTTTATTCATGACTTTCATTATGTGCATTTCTGGAAACCACTTTTACGCCATGTGCAGCACTTGTTATGAATAGCTGTGTGTGTGTGTGTGTGTGTGTGTGTGTGTGTGTGTGTGTGTATGCATGTGTGTGTACTTTCTTTCACAGTTGCCTTCAGCTTGAGCTCCCAAATACCCTCCTCCTCAGCATTCCCTGTGCTCCATCATGTCCAGCCCGGCTGCACAAAACATATCCAAAAGTAATTAAGGTGGGGCAATTAGATTCAGCTAGCTGCAGTCCCAGTGAATTAATACATGTGGACATTTATCTGAAATGAATATGATAGATTCCATTGTCTTATGCTGCACTGCTCAGTGGGATCTCGGCAGGGCTTCAGGTTATTATTACAGAGTATGCACCCACGGTATTAGTTTGAGTAATGATGTTCTCCATACGGTTGTTGCCATTTCATCACAGAGAATGTGATTATTAGTTAGAGGTGCAGCTAAACACACTCAGCACTCACCAAAGGGGACAAAGCTGATGGCATGTCTGGAAGGCTCGGAAGCAGCAGGCGCTGTGTACTCGTAAAAGAAGATTCATAAATAAGCCTCGACCAGGTTTTAAACCGCTGTGAGTAAACTGCCTCCACGACTTACAAGCCACAGGTGAAATGAAAGGAAATAAAACAACTGGCACGAAACACAACACTTTTCTTATTTTTTTACTACTGTGCAATTTTACATAACATTTTTCTTTCTGGGGACAGATGCTTGAGGAGTTTTCACAACACTGTGTCGCTTCTTCAAGTAGCTTAAATCTCAGAGGAAATTACCTCCACAAGTGCAATCGGAAGCTCAGGTTCACATTTTAAAGAGCAAGTTGCAGAATTTACTGTTTTCTAACAGCTTCAGATTTTGACACCTGTTGTCATATTGTGGTTTTACCATCTGGCACCCAATAACATTTGAAGAGCCATCCCCTGAGGACGGCGACAAAGCTACTGAGGGACATATTGCTGCAGCTTGCTCGATCTTATAATGAGTGCTGTTAGGGATTTGCAGCGGTGAACTCTGGTGCCCTGATCTGTGGCGGGTCACTGTCGAGTTCATATCAATAATTCATCTCCCGCCTCAACTCCCCTCCCAGTTATAAAACAAATGTTGTTAGGAGAACGTGCCAACACTGTCTCCATCTCACTGCCCGACTCTGTTTGTTAGTCTCCCAGCTCAGGCTGGAAACGGACTAGAGAGTGGTTTGGGAAAGATTAGCTGAGTTCATCTACATGTTTGGCAGCAGCAACAGGAAGGGAGCTTGAATCTGGTGTGTGATCTGATGAATGGAGTCTCCCGCTCACAATGGCTTACTTCTCCTCCCTGGGCGAGAATAGATGAGTTCATGAAAAGCAGATAGAGTGTGGCCCTTGCTCTTTATCCTCACAGTATGGCTTCTATACAGCCTTCCTCTAGTTTATTGTGAAACAACCTGAAGCTGTCAGAGGCACAGCGGAGACCAAGGGAGGAGAGGGCAGGGAAGTGGAACGCCGCACTGGATGGGCTGCTCTGATAAGATCCACGGAGACACCTCTCCCTTTCCTGCTCAGCTGGCAGCTAGCGACAGTAACCTTTCCCGTCAGTGACAGTTGCTAAAAGCAGCAGGGGGATTTGGAGGTACCATGTTTGACTTCTTTCAAATTAGCACCGTTCTTTTGTTGTCGTCTTCTCCTGGCTCTACTTATCAAGGTGGCAACAATTAATCAATTCAGTGTGAATAATTAGGCGTCTGGGGATACGAACATGATGAACATTGTGCAAACACTTTGCATAATGCCCAGGTATTCATCAAACCTCAAGATCAAGTTAAGACATGAGCAAATCTAATGCACCACGTGACTCCTTACAGTCGGCTTCAAATGTATCAGGCCTTGATCACACTGTTCCAGTTTAAACAAGATCCATCCACCGGAGTTAAACAAGCCTAACTGTTCCCCTTATATTAGAGTGCTAATGAGATCCCAGTGTGATACTTTTTAATGAAACTATCCAGGAGGCCAATTGTCCATTACTAATTATCATATGCTAATTAGTACAGCAAAGTGCAGAAAGAACTGACTTTGTTTGTCTGCACCTTTTATTTTTTATTTCTCTCTGTGCGTGCATTGTATCAAATGTGCTTAATGATTGTAATTATGGCTCCAAGACGGTGCAGCTCAAGTGTTTCTTTAAAATGATTACCCCTGCACTGACAATAAAACAACAAGGACCTAGCTGCATGTGGGTGTTCAGTTTGGAAATGTATAAAGTATTAAAAACCTTTGAGGTAAACCTCAGGGAAAACGATAACTTTGACTTGCTTTGACTCCAGCGGGATTAATATTTCCATCACGATGTCTCGCTCTGTCTGTGGTGGTCTTGATAAGCCAGGTGCAACAAATTCTTCTTGCAATATTGCACATTATCCTCATTTGGCACACCCTGCGCTCCCAAGTATGAAATAAGGTGAAGACGAAATCTCCAACAGATCTCACTGATCTGAGAAAGAATAAACCCTGATGAATAGCACCATATTGTATTAGGCTCAAGTAAAAGAAAACATTGGGTGGCACCTGGCAATGGACCATATTGGTTCAGTTCTGGTTCAGTGTGCCAGAAAATGGGACAGGGACCACAAACAAATACAAATAACTCCCATTGCTTTAGAGATTGTGGCTGACCAGCTCTGCAAACTGAATATAGCAACAGGTTCTGGTTCAGTACACAACTCAAAGCCCCGAACCTGCTGGAAACATACAGGGAAAGCTGCTATCTAGTGAGCAATACAAAAATCAGGATCGGCCTTGTCGTGGCATTGAGGTGGAAATAATCAAACTGGGATTTGCATTGTATCAAAGGAATGCTTGATAAGATAGCCAAACAGCACATTCCAATTGGCAGTATCACATGACACCCATTTGTCTATGATCCATGTCCATCTACTGTTCCCGCTACTCCACTCTGCCGAGCATATACACATGTCTAGATTCCATTCTGCTCATTTAGGTGGCTGTTAAGCTTGTGGCAATTAGCTATGGGTGATAAAGCCGGGAGGTAGGACAGAGGTATCGTGCTGAATCCCCATTAGCTCATTTGCGTAGGGTCATTAGACAGAATGCGACGAGAGCCACACCAGTTGTTTGCTGCACGGCAATGCACAACACAGGAGGACCAGGCCAGGATAGGCACACTCAGTGACTGGGGATATTTCAATGTTAATGATTATGGTGTACAGCAATTCTTGCGAAACGCCATTAGAACAGTCAGGCGATGCTCCCTGAATTCTTAGTCATCTCCAGTGAGCAATTCCCTGCAGCTACTCTGGAAAATGATCTTTGAAAGGTTTCTTCCTAGGTTGCTGAACAATGTGAAAGCAGGAAATAATGTCACAGTTTGAACTAATGTCTGCTTTTATATCCACAAGCATGAAAAATTGTCATTGTGCTTTTACAGTGTGTGACGGCTCATTAAATCAGAGTAGTCAACATGCAGTACGTTACTGCTCAGTTACATTATAAGAAACCCATTCTGTATGAATTACCTTAATATATATCTATATATCAGTAAAATGATAAAAATAGAATGTGAGACTTGGGAAAATGTATTGGATATGTTGGAAAACTAATGAACTGTGCTGCCTCCAATGAACATGCTCATTTAAACCATGAGAAATATTGTCAGTGTGCTTGTTCCCCACAGCAATACAGACTGGTACTGGCTTGATGGATGGAAGCTTTTCACTGGCAATCTATCATGTCATGTCAATACCTTCCAGGAAAGAAAATATATTTATAGTGTTATGTGTAATGGAGTTGTTAAATGTTGGGACACTATTTTGTCTGTTAAGGAACACAGTGGTGGGCTGTAATGACTATGCCACCTCTTCAACATCGGGAAATCTGCTCCTTCAAGGAGTGCCGTACTCACGCCTCCATCTGGACCTACTGATGTGGTGAGCGGTGGCTTCGGAGAACATATCGACTGTAGGGCCAATCGGAGAGAGAAGAAGAATTTCAAATAGGTCGCTGAAAAATGGAGGCTAAAACCATTCATCACTCCTCGCTGCTTCAAATGTAGACATCAAGAAAAAAAGGCTACCTTGCGGATTGATCTTTGTGATCATAATGGATTTAGCCAGTGCCAGACAGGCAACTGTAATGGGTTTCCGTGCCAGCTGCCTATCGGAAGTCTGTCAGCTCCATACATTTGCCGGAGGCTCCTTACACCTACTGTTGGGGAAAATATCAAATACTAAATTGACTTGAGAGGCAAGAAAGCAAGAGAAAGAAACTTCAGACAGAAAATACAACATGCTGACATCTTTTTTTGTTCCGTATGTCTACTGTGCACAGGTGCTGTTATGCTTTGCTTCAATATTTGCAGCCCATACTCTAAGTTCACCAAATTCCCCACAGTAAATGACCATATTTAATAACTAACTTTCAATTTGATGCAGAATGCTCACTGAGTCAACAGCAGATAACTGCAGGCTGTTTTGCATTATAATGAATTAGTTACATGTGAATCAAATTAAGCAAATAGAGCACATGACAGAATTATGTGAAACGCAGTCTTGAGATGGAACAATTTCCTTTGCAACTCTGATGACTGATTTTCCAGTTAAGTGAACGGCTGGTGCATTTATTCTGTTCATTGACAGTAACCCGTCATTTGCGGCACTTAATCTAGCCGAGGACGGAGCACAGCTTTCAATTAACTCGTCAAATAAGCCAAGTGACACATCCATCATGAGCTCGGCTCTGGTAAGCTCTTTTTTTTTCCCCCTTCTCACTGAAAGAAAAACAGCAAATTGTGTATCAAACCACACTTCCAGGGGCACAAACAGATTTACACAATAACTATTTCTACCCAGTGTCTATCAGACAGTGAATTTATGATTAGTGAGCTGCTGTGCCTACAGATCCTCGGATGTTCTCCTTGGATCTTCTGTGCCTTCCTGGATGAGCTGTCGTCATGCTCCTGGGCTAATTTTGGAAGTCGGGGCATTATTGTTCCAAGTCTTGTCCATTTGCAGATATTGTCTCTAAGTATCCCAGAGCAACAGAAGCAGCTTTGTAACCCTTCCCAGACTGATCAATGCAGTCTGATAGTTTTTCCCCACAGCACTGCTAAACCATGACCTTTTTGCTCGAATAGTAACAACGATCATTTAAAACTTGCACTTTGTGTTTGCTCAGGTTGTTTGAAACAATTAAGATATAAATAGAAGAAATCATGTTTTTTCTGCAATTTTTATCAATCTACAGGAATTCATCAAAATATCATTGTGTTGTTCATTTGTAACTCTGGCACATTCACTTACACACTATTTTTGAAGGACATAAAATCATAGCTAAATTCAAGAAACTGTTAATCAGAACAACTTCTCACTGCAGCAATAATTACACTGGGTACGTTCCCCCTGTGACTAATTGCATCAATCATGCACATCATCATACATCAATCATGTACCTGGAGGAGACGGCTCTTTGGATTCCCAGTGCAGCTCATTACTGCACATGGAGACCCAGCGGACAGTTCTGCTCAGTCCAGCTGGACTGTGAAGCTCACTGGCAGGCTACAACAAGGAGCACTGCCACCTTCCAGAACAGCTGATATGCAGCCAATCAGGTTGACCTTGACTGGGCAGCAGAGGCGTACATCTCTCACCTTGATCTGCGGATGTCTCTGCCCTCAACACCCACACGAGACAGGCTTTATCAACAGCCTGGGCAACAAAGTGTCAAGGCCATATTGTAGCATGCTGCCAGCCACCAGTCACATTTGGCTGGGTTGGGGGGAAAAGGTGAGCAATAAGGTCTTGGCCTCAGGAAACTAATAAGAGATAAGCTAAATAAATAAGTGGAGGTTCTGAGATATTAATATTGCCAGGAGTCAGAGGTATAGTCTGGCTTACTGACAAGCATCGCAGCAGAGCCACAATTAGATCCACTCATCTGCTTCGCCTCGGTTCTGTGCGGGCACAGAGCAATCAGGAGCACCTGCTGAGACAAACTGGGAGACTAACAAAGTTTCATTTAATGGCTCAGACTTTATTTGAAAAACTGCTTGAGTCAACTACCTGCTGGAGGAAGAATCCAAAATGTTATGTTACCTTAATATGAGGCAGCTAATGCAGCAAAGCATGCTTCCATTTTGATGTTATCAGACTCTTGCTTTAGTCAGTGTGTAAGTGGATTCAGACACTTGAACTGGTGATGAAGGTGCGACTCTTTGTGTCTCATCCTTTTCCATTAAAAAAATCAAAAATCCAAAAATTGGGAATGTTGTGGACAATGTTGCAATTTGCGGTGCAATATAATAAACAAATGGATTCATGTTTGTCCTTGTTGGATTATCAAGGAAAATTTACAGATTACTATTAAATTCTCAACAGATCTGGTTCAACTTTCTCCAAGGTGCGAATCAAACTCCACTGCCTACACAGAGAATGATGTCATCTCTTTACTGTGAGCGTTGATAACAAGCACACTGCACACAAACGGAGGACAGGCAGTCATCCTCACGCACTTTTTATTAAATCACAACCTCTTGCATTTATATGATTGGATAGTCTGCCGTCACGATTAAATCAGTCATGCAGCACCATTTCAAAATAAGAGTTTTTGGAAAGCTGCCATATCTAAGGATTTAACTAAATTAGAAGATGTAACTGCATGGTCCCGTATGACATGAGCTAAAATCACCATGAAAAGTGTTTCAAAACATCTGTGGATGAATGGCTATTTAGGTCACAAACACACTCCAGTTGGTTATTATCAGCATCAAAACAGGCATGTTGGAGTGATCTGGGGAGGAGATTTTTAAAGTTGACATAAAACAGGGACTTTCAAACTACAAGGCTGGAAGGGCAAGAAGAATTTGGGCACATGGTGTAAGAGACATGTATACTGGTTATTTAAAGGAAACATGGCAAATTACAATGCAATTACTGTAGTTTTATTGTTAAGTTTGTCTCTACTAATCAAGACTACAATATTTCCCTCACCTTAACCAAGAGCTGTGAGTGTGTAAACATAACCATTACAGAATCAAGCCTGCCAGCTGAGAGCCTGGATCACGTGCTTCCAATACTGTGTTTAAGCCTCGTCTCTTCTACAAAGAGATTTCTCCGAATTGTCTGAAATGTATTATTGGTATTATGAACCGTAGATGATGATATATTCTGGTCTTTGCAATTTTACATTGAGGAACATTATTATGAAATTGTGTGCCAACTTATAGAAGCAGCTTTTCACGTATTGGTGAACTTCTGCCCATCTTTATTTCTGACACTCTCTGACTCTATAAGATGCTCTTTTTATACCCAGTCATGTTACTGACCTGTTGCCAATAAACCTAATTAGTTCTTCCAGCTTTTCCTTGTTCCTCCACTTACTTTTCCAGACGTTTATTGTCTCTTTTTTGAGATGTGTTGCTGCCAGTTTCAAAATTACTTTTTTATACATTGGTACATTTCATCTGTGGAGCTGTTTACAGATAAGTTCCATGTAGTACAGTATGACTTTACATCTCAATAACAACAGGTAAAAAGATCTGTTTTGGATGTAAGGTAATAGTGGCATAACTGGTTGGCAAATTACAATGTTATGTAGGGTAATGTCTCTGTAATAGGAAGATCATTTGGTGTTATATTTTAGCAATGACAACATAACG
>OMLM01014775.1:10394-37793 GCA_900302695.1 Helostoma temminkii | reverse complement strand
CAATGACAACATAACGGGGTTAATGTTTTGGCAGACAGGTAGTTTAAAGTAGGAACGGGTTGTTTCATGCATTTTTCTTAATTCTTTTTTGTGGTTATTACACAGAAACTAGCACATAAGGTGTTCAGGTAATTAGCATGTGTCTCTTACACATTCTTTCTCATACTTTTGTCCTTCTACTACCTAGCTATAACCATTGCTGATACCAAGCATAACTTGGGTAATACTACCTGCATATTAATGAATCATCAACTTCTTCGTGTAATCCTCCCCATTTTGGTCCTGGCTTGGGACTGGTACTCCAGAGAGTACTGTTTTGTGGAAATTCATGTTTGTTTGTTTTTTAATCTTAGGATTCAATATCGTGTCCATGCACTCTACGACATATGAACAGGAGAAAACTGGAAAAACTACCAAACCTATAGTCAATAGGTTTGGTAGAAAACTGCTGCCTGCACCTATTGCCGACCATGACATTTTCCACCGATTACTACAGTACGGTACCCGAGCTGAAAAGTCCTATTCATATTTTGTTTGTTGTTGTTGTTTGACATATGATTACGTCAGTAAAGGGCAGTTTCTCTTTCCAAGAGTGACATGAGAAGACTGATTGATAAGACAGTGTTCATTAATGGGCTTTGAAGGTACTGGCAGCACATTGTTGATTTTTTTTGCTCTATTTTCAGTCTTTATACTAACGTAATTGCCTCCTTGCTCCAGTGCAAACTTTCACACTTATCATACATGCATAATACACTGTGTTAGCAATTAGCAGTGAGTTCATTTAAAAATAAATTTGGGGAAAAGAAATTGAATGTAGGTTGGTGCTGTAATAAATACCTATATTAGAGCAGGCAATTGCCTGAAGGCTCCGCATCCCCAAGGCCCCTAAAAGCCCCAGGTGTGGAATTTGGTTTGTAGTAATGTGATTACTTGTAATTTGTTTGAGAAAGTGGAAATATTTACCACAAAATATGCTCCAGCCTCTGTTATTTTATTTGTTACTTTCCATACATGTTGCATAATCTTAATTAATTGGTTTCTCTTCAAATAACACACACTTAACCCAGGGCTGTGTAATATTCTAGCATAATAATACTGCTGAAGACCAGCAGCTCATTTTTGCCTTGTGTCCTTACAGTAAGTTATATTAGGTCGTGTTCGTTATCATAAGAATGTTTCCCACAGGCAACAACTATACTATTGATGAATCTGTCTAACTTAATCATATTCATCATATCAGAGCTTGATGACCAGTTGGTGTCTGCAAATATATCAGTGAGCATCATGTAAGCAGTGCAAGATTTACAGTACATTTAGACAGAGGCTTGTACTTTTAGTTAGACCCAAAGTCCAAGAGATTCCTGGAGGAGATTTAGCTGGCTACTGTAAACCATAAGGTCTGTAACACAAAGTCTTTGGTCTGAAAGTTGCCTGAAAGATAAATCTTCAGTGGGCAGCACAGACTGTTCAAGTATCGCCATTAGAGTAATTATTTCCCAGTGCAGGACCTTCTGGAGTCTCTGACACCTCCTCTTCCTCATTATCCCCTCACTGATTTTCTCTGGTGGTGGGCCACGGGGTCTGCATCTTTCTCGCTAAATGAGGAGACCGGGGATATCTCCGAGCCAATCCAGCTTTGATGTTTCATTTTAAAAAATAAATAAATAAAAGAGCCAATGAAGAAGTGACATCCCAGTGGAGAATATTATGCTAATCTAGAAAATGTTAATTAGGCCCAAAGGGTTAATTTCTTTTGCTTTATCAACTCTGTACTTTAATCTGTCTCTCAGTTAAAATCCATATACTGCACCATTCTTAGAAATAATCAGTGTTACAAATTTTGAAATATTACTTTTCCTTCCTTGTAGCTAAAAATTTCCTTAATCCTTCGTCTTTGAAATGTATTTGGTGCAATCCCAGCAGCCAAGGAGCTCTCTCATCGAGCCACAGTGTAGCATAATCTTCTTTAACTTATCACATAAATTCGACGCCATATTGCAGCATATCGTTCCTGTGTACAGCACAGAGGGTTCTTTGTAGTGTAAATCACTAGATTAAGAGAAGGACAAGTATTATTTCTGCAAAATCTGATCAAATCTGCATATCTGTTATGGAAACCAAAATAGATTTAGACGCCAACAACTTCATTATGTTTCATGTGATTGAATTCTCTGCTGAGATGCAGCAAACAACGACTAAATGGATGATAATTACTTTAATACCAAGGGTGCTATTCTTATCTTGCAAATTTTCTCTGTACAAAAGGAAATAATGATGGAAACTCTTCTCGACACAATATGAGCAGCAAACAAGCATGTTCCATGTACCTGCAAAGTCAACGGGGGCCACGCTGGATGTGAAATGCTTGATTTGATATACAGCGCCGCATGCACTTGAGGGCAAATTTGGCTCACAGCTCGTTTGACGAAAACCAATGAGTGCTCTCAGACAAAACGTATCGTCCCCTACAGGCTTTTTCGTTCACCTGTACATTTACCACAGAGCCGGTGTCTCCCTTCCTGCCATTTCATTAGTGTTAATTCTCCCCAGCCTCAGGGATATGATGGGGGAGGAGGGCGCCGAAGCACAACTTTTTCTGAGATGCAGAGAAGAATGAATGGCTCTCACTAGTCTCACTGAGTGATAAACAATGTCCCAACATGGCAGGTAACGGTTATGCATCGCCTTTTCTCCTATATGTGACACATTGAAATGATAGGCGTTATGGTGGGGAGTGATGGATTCTGCAGTGCAGCAGGAGCTTACGTGCAAAGGTTGAATTGTAGAGCAGGAATTCATCTCAAGGTTGGTGTGAAAGTAAAATTAAAGGGGTGTGGAGTTTGGCTGCGTCAAGGTTATATTCACATTGATTCATTTCCCAAGGTCTTGGTTTTAAGCTGTGTTAAATGGCATCATCTGCAAAGAAAGCTGCAAAATAATTATTCTGATTTCAGTGCTAAATTTAAAGCATAATATTCCTATATTTACAGTAGTCATGGTGACGTGCACTTCTATGTATACCCTAGAAATACTGTATACTTTTTAGTGGTACTTCAGGTCACACACCAACATACAGTCCATACGCCCGCCCACACACACACACACACACACACACACGCAGCCAGTAACATGGATTTTGCAAACATCTTTTCATATTTGAAAGACTCAGGGGGATATAAAGAAGTACAAAGGGATACATTGGGAGGATTTGTGCAGCAATAAAAGAGAAGGTCAACTGTGTAATAACACCAAATTATTTGACTCAGCCAATGAAAACAAAATTCATAGTTTTATTGGATTCTAATGATTTACACCTGCAGAACGGCTCACAGAGAAATGGTTACGTTACAGCCTACAAGTGAAAGTTACATAAAAAGATGCAAAGAAAGGCAAAGCCAAAGTATATACAGTGTTCTGATCTGCCTTTGTCTGCCATCCTGGTTGTCACTACACCTACCAGAGGACACCAAGCAGAGCGAAAACGCTCCCGCTTCTAAATCCAGACATGGAGTGTGCTTTCATCCATTAAAAATGATGACTGAGGGAGCCAAACAAGCCCTTTTCCACCACTGCTACCCAACACTATAATATGGTTAAGTGGACATAATTTGCACCTGTCTTTCCCCGTCAATTTCTAAAGAGGGATGAAGTTGCACTCAGGCGTAGAAAAGGTAGCTTCGCACTGCTTGGATTACCCCTCCGACCCCACCCCTCCCCCACGGGGTGAAACCAGCTCTGTAAATGCTGCAGCTTTAATGTGACTTCACTTGGCACTTTGCAGCCTAATTGCTTCACTTGGCCACTTTTTATCACACTTGCTTAACAGATCCAAGAAGAGAATCTATTTAGACATCATCAGTGAGCAATTCATGTTTCCAGACCTGCATGCGGCATGAATTTACTAGAAGTGTATACAGTGCTGCATTATTACTGCCAGCTCCAGCTGTAGGGATTGGACTCTAGCCTTTGTCCTTTCTGGGCACACAGATCCCCAATCTCCCCTAATTGATTTTCTCTGATTCTTTAGATGCAGAGCCAGGAACAGTGTACCACAGAAATTCAGCTGATAGAGTTAATTAGCAATAACTGTTCCTGGATTAGTGATAAAGGCTAAGGAACAATTTAATATGTAATCTCAATATGTATAAGCCAATACTCAGAGTGTAATCCATTAACTAATGTAATATAGAGTATTTGCTCTTAGTGTTTATCTTGACAGTTAAACTAGTATTGTCTAATTTGGAATATCCCAGTAGAGCTACAAGTGTTGTGCACTCACACTATAACATCCCTTATTAATTACAGTCTATGTTGAACAATTTCCACAGTGAAAACAGAGATTATTTTCTTGGTCCTAATCAACTTAATTAATGGTAAAAACACAATGTTACAGATTTTTTTCTCACAGCACTTATGAATCGCAGATCGGAGGCTTAGGAGAGCTGCTGTGGAGGCGAAATTAATCCTTTTGTTTTAGTTAAAAATCAGAGGGGAGCAGTCACTGAAGCATCGTTTCTAAAATCAAATCAAGCATGTTGGCAGAGGTGATTCTAGGAACTAAATATGCATATAAACAGAGGTGGAAGAAATATTAAGTGTCACTTTCATGCAACCCATAGATGACATGGTCAAACATCTGTTTTTTTTTTCTGTTATGTATCAGGAGTCCTGGTATCACATGCTAGCTAGCTGTGTTTTTTAGTGTAACTCAATGTAATGAACATTTCTTTGATAACATTGTGAAATATATTCCTGGAGTCTAAGTCCTTTTTTAGAAATACAGTAAATGAGCATCTACAGTAATGGAGCACTGCCTCTTAGTTGCTCTACCATCTTTGCTCTGCTGAGTAATAATGTCTATTTGTCCTACCTTTCCATTCTCATAACTTGAGGCTCAGCTTTTCTGCATTTCTGGGCTTGTGGGAAATGGTCTTCATTAAAAAGGTCTGTCTAGACTGCAGAGCAAGGTTATGTTATATGAGACTGCATTTTCTTTTATTATTTCTTCTATGGCAAATGTATTTTGAAATAAGTTTTTTTTACTTTTTCACTTTATTTAGGTCACCACTGTGGAAACCAGCGCAGCGCAACTCTGCAGTAAACAGTTTGCTCCGTATGGCATGTGAACATTCAGTGCCAATTCTGGAAGTGATATTACAAAGTGTTTAATCTATTATTATGTAACCATGGCCATATACATAATTTAGATAACTGCAATGGCCTAGACCGGATCGTTTCTCTTAGTAACTACACCAATAAGCTTGATAATAGCTGTGCTCTCTAATCACTTGTTTTTCCATTCAGCTTAGCCTAAACCTAACCACTGAAATTCCTACTACATCTAAAACATCCCTGTCTCACAACCTGCCAAAACCATCAGAACATGTCACTAAATCACTAACAGATATAAACCCAGGGGTTTCATTCCCACTGTGACACAGGTGCTGAAAAATGTCCAGATGTCCTGTGGTGAAAGAGTTAAAGGGATGTACTAAACAGCTAATCTAAACTAATGGAAATAATGGTGAACTAAATTTGCACCGCTGGAAAAATTTCAACCTCATTTTTCTTAAGTGTCAGCGAGCAGACTGCAGAGAGCAGAGGGAGCGGTGAGCAGCCGCAGCCTACTTTAGTCACCGCAAATACCATTAGAAACGCATTGTTCTCATCATTCAGACCCCACCCCATGGTCTGAATGATGATGGCATTTACGCCACCAGTGACTAGTGTACAAAGAGGGCCATTACAATCAAGTGAATAGCTCGGCTTTGTCCATCTTTAATACATTTTATTAAAATTGGATTGAGGAGAAGCAGGTTAGACCAACCCTAAACCAAATGGCTATTCTGAAACATTTCACCATGTTCTTCTTCGTTTGTGGACAACAAATGACACAGAGACGCAGAGACCACAGTGATACGTTTATGTCATTTATCACGACATCGAGGGAATAATTCAAGTCACTTAAATCTAAGGTCAAGAGGTTCTGTTACATCTCCCCATCACTGCCTCTATCTGTCTCTCTGGTAGAAGAAACACGAGCATAATAAAGCGGCCAATGCACTGGAGGAGTATTAGACTAATGAAAAGCTCTTTCCTGCCTTGGCTGCTGGCCCATCTTATGTACTGCCTTGCTTCTACCATTTCACAGCATGGAACTGTGAAATGGAATTCCATTGGCAAAACAATAAAGCAACCCCCCATGACTGTGCGTCATGCACTTTAGCTCCACAAAAACAAAGCAGTGACAAACAGCGATGACTCAAAGGGAAGTGTAATATCGTATGTGCATATAGAACCACTCAGTTGTAAGTAGCTCATTTCTAAGTGGCGCAGTGTGTTATTGTAAGTGTTTTCGTGCTGGCGTGATGTTCTATCAGCATCTTGACTTTGTTCAATGACGTAAAAGGTCGTGGAACATGATGACATGGTGGCTGATGGGAAAGGTGGTGCAGTGACTGGGAGGCCTTTGTGTTGGGAAATATGAGCCAAAAGCAACCCCCTGCTGATCATGAGCCAGCGATGACAAAGTGCTGCTCTTTGTGGCCTGCAGCTCATGGGATGGAGCTACACCCAGACATGCTATCACAGTAAGAGCTGGGATGAAGGATAACTTTAGTAATTGTCAAAAATAAAAAAAAATAAAGCTGAGACCAAAAACACATCAGCTAGACTCCACTAGATTTACAGCGCAGACGAATAAGCTAATACAGTTTGAATATTGCAGCTATAACCCATGAATAAAAGAAAAGGCTGGATTTAGTGTCTGTATTGATGAAAATATGATCAATGTAGACAATAACCAAAGTTAGGGCTAAAGTAAAGATAGAGTCTAGACTTGGAGTGAATGACATTTGGTGCTCCCACAAAGGTGTCACTTTGTTTACAGAGTTTACAACAAGAAATAGAGCTGCCTCAGGAGCTCAGTGTACTGTCTAACTCACTAAGAGAAATAACTAATGCCAAACAGTCCGGAGATGTGCCAGAAACTAAACTTGTGAGCTGAACATTGTGGTTTCTGTCTCCAGTTGAATTCCTGGTGTACATTTAAAGCTGCAAAGACTAAGCTAATAGAAAGAAATAAAAGACACTTGCATTTACAGTGCACATGGCACCGAATCAGCTTTTTTATAAACCACTGTTTATGTAGGCCAGGAATATTAAAAATGATCACAGAAAGTCTCCTGTGTTCCTGTTGTATATATTCACGTATTAGTAAGCATATAGCATTAAATTCAGTGTGACAATCAGATGATGACAGTTGACACATGTAATTAGTCACTATGTAAAAATGTGCTGTGGTTGACAGTTCAGTATTTTCAGTGATATAGTAAAAGTCTTGTGACCTTCTACAGGATAAGAAGATGATCCAGCTAAAACATAGAAAACAACCATCAGATCGCTTAAAAACAACAGAGCACACATGAGAAGCTAAATGTACAAACACTATGCTGGGCACTAAACAATGTCAAGCCTTTGGAAATCATGTGCTTGAGAGGCACCAACAATCAAGAAAGGCAAAACTTCGGCATAAGTACATTGGAAGTATCTGAGTAGCTGCAGCGGCTGTGAGATAAGTGACTGCACCCTATAATCTGGCCATCTCAGAAAAATCTTGTCACACTGATGTACAATGCAGCTGTCCAATCTTCCAGCTGAGATGTGCAACTTCACACCAGACTTGCAGTCCTTACGTTAATAATAGGCTCTTGTCAGGAGGAAAGCATTGGCATGGTAATGCATCATGTCTCACGTTATGCGTGCCATTCCAAATCTCAGTATTGTGGCCTTGGCACTTCTGCTGTTTTATTAGGAATTATCTGCAGTCGATTAATAAATGTCGCACTGGCTGAGTCCCACAGGACAAGGGGCAGCGAAGCATGCCCTGATAATGGAGGGGTATCCATCATGTCTGCCAGTCAGGACACCGCCACCGCCACTGCCACCCAGGCTCATGATGTGCATGTGTAAGGCAACAGTGGCTACTAAGAATGATTCTGTTGATAACTTTAGGAGACACGTTAATGACTTTGCCCATTATTATGCACAAACATAAAATGAATCATCATTGGTTGTGCCTAAAATGTGAAATCAACTTGATTTAACTAGAATTACCATGAACAGTGCAGAAATGAGTCAACATGTAGATTTCCAAACACGCACATCCAGTTTAGAGAGTCTGGTTCAGAAAGTCAGTGGCAGGAGCTAATATATGACAAGTAACCATCCCAATATCAGATTTGATAATAAGAATGGGTAAATAACATGGGTCATGTGTAGTAATACTTAAAAGAAATCCACCCTCTACAGGCATACATCTCCATTCTGAATTGAAATTCATAAGCATAAAAATGCATTTCCTGGACAAATGAATTCAGTCTAAATCATCCAAGAACTCTCAAAGGACAACGGTAAAGCGAGCTGTTTTCCTGACATGTCATGAATAAAAAAGGCCTGTGGGCTCTTAACGGCCTGTGGCCTGCTGCAAAAACAGAAAGCTCAGCGCTCGTTTCCCCCCAATGCTTCAGTAATAGGCCAGTGGAAATAAATGTAATCACTGCACTTTGTTCTCCCCAGTGATATCATTTCTTCTTATTACTTTTCAACCCCTCAGCCGCACAGGCCACCATCAGAATCTCATTTGATCGTATTTACATTCGCTCTGGCTTCAAAAACCCGGTGATGCTAAAAAGCAATTACTACTTCAAGCTGCCGTCTGCCAGAAAGAACCACACAAGATGTCCCTGTCAAACTGCAGAGGCTTCCTACCCAGTCAGCGTCTGACATTTAAGCTCTTGTCTTATCCTGTAAGCACAGGTCACTACATTTATAAGCAAGGAACTGATTATGACAAACATGGCCTTTAAAAGGCCTTTAACCAGGGACAATCCCAAAAGTAACATTTATCAGAGATTAACATCAGAGTCGCCAAAATCCAAACAGCAGAACGATCTGCCATTTATCAAATTAGACTGTCTGGTGTGGACAGGATTCATTCATTCATTCATCTTCTCAACCGCTTAGTCCTCGCAGGGGTCACAGGTGTGCTGGAGCCTATCCCAGCCGGCATACGTGCGAGAGGCAGGGTACACCCTGGACAGGTCGTGGACAGGATCCTTAGTCATTTTAAGTGACACCCCTCTGATTTTACTCTTCAAGTTCAGTTTACTCATAATGGAGAGTAGCACTCAGTCTGTGAAAACTGTTATAATGTAGCTCTGGATGGATCTTTATAGACACTGGGAGCTTATGAGGAGCCATATTAAGTATAGTAACGTCTAGCTGTGACCGTTCTGGACCGTTCCTACCTGCTTACACCGGCATCCCACCATACATATCATAGCAGCTCCATGACGACTGCAGATTCTAGTTAATTTCCTGGAAATCTGATCATTCTTGTCATGAGAGAACCTGTCGCTGGCTCTGTCTGCAGGCTTTGAGCTGAGAAGGTAACACTGTCTGTATACAAGGTGAAGCATGATGTGTATGGTTGAGCTTGAGCTCTGGTGGTGTGTAAGGAACCGTCCACAGTACAGGTCATCCATTATGCCTTGTGAGGCATTCATAGTGTTTTGTTGGTGATTTAATAAAACACATGCACACACGTTTGTCTCACTACACTTGAGAGGACTGTCACTGACATAGTGCATTCCCTAGCTCCTTACTCTAACCTTAATGATGACAACTAAATTTATAACTAAGCTTCCACTACTGAATACCATGATGAATACATACTGTAGGTCCATGGGTGAATAGTGAAAAAGTGCTATACAACATGTAACAACAGGACAAATGATGTTTGCTCACAACCATGGTGAATATCTCCACAACATACCAAACAAACCTCTGTCAGCACACTGTATTTCACTTCTTCTTACAAAACACATCTTGAAAATAAAACCCTGCTTCACACTGGCTAAAGAAGAATGTTACTTAAAACACAGCAAAAATCTAATGATTTGGGCTGGACCAAGGTCCGACCTCATCACAAACTAAACCAGACCACATCCAGTAAAGCAGCACAGGTGTTCTGGTCCACACCTGAGTACGATGTCCTGTTGAAATGACCCACACCAAGGGGAAAACAAAGCTAAGATTGATTCAACCAGACTAAACACAGTAGATGTTAAAAGCTATCATTGGTATGAGACTCCAAATCAATCCTCTCTGCTCTGCTTCACCCTTCTCCCTGCTCCGCTATGCTCTTGTGCCATCTGCTACACTGTTATGGGGAAGTGTAGGATCCAGCAAATCGGGACACTAGGGACTAAAAGTCAGGATATCACACCTGCTTCAGTTCTAGTAATTATCATCATAATTTGTCCTGCACTACATTTATGACAGCGGAATCACTTGAGCACCAGTTAAAATCTCTGCACTTCATCAGGTGCTTGGTTTCAATCTATTTTCAGACAAACATCAGACAGACAACTAAGGTATTTAGCTAAAATCTACATTCAGTTGTTTTCTACAGTAACAGGCTCATTCCATCATTTGCTTAATTACACCCCAACTAACGTGACCCTGCACCACCTCATGGCAATATGATGATGTAAGGCTTTGTAACAGCTACAGGGATGATGCAACTAATTGTGTCTTGAACGATGCAGCAGCAAAATTGACAATATTTAACTTTATTACTCTTAATGCAATGTGTCCATGTATATTCTTAAGTGACCTGGTCTCACATTGACTGGGTTGCTTTGTAAATGGACATTGAATTACTCTGCTCTTCCAAGTGGGCACAGAGCAAATGACATAGAACCATCAATAGTAAGTCTCAGGACAGATGCAGCAGAGGATAAGCTAGATGGGCAAACCGCCTGTGCTGTGCGCTGTTTGTTAAATTACCCAAGGTTAGTACAGTGTACCAAAGGCGACTAAAGCAATTAGTTTTCCAGCAGTTGGTCAATTGTCTGGAGGCAGAGAAATCATTGTGTATAAAGTGATGTTTTAGACCGGATGCCAGCACCCAAGAGTCACATCGGGGCATGAGCAGTCATGCTCAGGTTTATGGAGTGTTTTTTTTCTTTAACAACTAACATTAATAGATTGTGTGAACTAACATTTCTCATCTGTCCTTTGGGAAGTGGTACACTCATCTAAATCCTCCTCAAGAGAAGCCATATACACTTGATACAGTACAAGTTAGGATAAAGAGCGAAACTCTCGTCCTTATCATCACTAGAAGAGCAATAAAAGAGGCTCCTCCAATCAATGCTGCTTTTACAGTCATTGCAGCACTTTATTCTGTACTATTTGATGTTTCTTAAAGAGAAGCAGCTCTTGGGGATTATAAGAAATGACAGGGACTTATGGTTTTAATACTTTATATTTTATGTAATCCATTATGTCTCCTAATTCTCGTCTGGATGTTTGTCTTGTTATTTTTTACTTGTGCCTTTTCGCTTCTCCTGAATGAGAGACACGTGTTCCTCTATTCCTCTGCTTCCCCTGTGGCAGATGGAGGCAGAACTAAATGTGGACTATTCCGGATGCCACTGAAGTGCAACAAAATGTCTAGAATTGGTTTTCAAAACCTTTTTTTGTCTGCAATTACCATTCTGCTTTCCATACAGCCCTGAGGCTTACTCATTACTCAAGGACTTAATGTAGTGATGGACTACTTCAATTTATTCTTCCCGGCCTGCATATGCAGCAAGCATCTATCGAGTTGCGCTACCTCGCCGCAGATGCTGGGACTTGTCTAAAGGAAATCAGTAGTGACATTTGTGACTGTGGTTTTATTTCCTAATATTTCTCCAGCACTTATTCTTTTTTTTCCACCCAGTGCACAAATTGAGACTGAATCCCGCTGTGTTTGTTCAAACCTCTGTTCTTTTAATGAATTTGTCAGCTGCACTCAATGATTTTGCATTAATTAGGCTTCGTTCCAAATTCATACTGCTGCAAAACATCATTGATGCAGTTAATAAATTAGTGCTGTTGCCTATTAATCATATCGAAATGTTTCTCTTCCAAACTCCTGCTCCATCTCCACCCTCAACACTAATGGCAGAGTGTACCCTTGACACTGCTAGCAGGTGACGCTAAAAGCTTTTCGGTGTTGGGAGGTGATTTCTGTTACTTTGCAGGAGATCTTTGGCTTTGAGAGGGGATATGGGTTTCACATGCACCGAGAATGGAGGGGCTGACAAAAAGAGATGACTCTTATCTCAGCACGCATCCCTCTGCTGGGAACATGACATTAAGTTGCCATTCTCAAAGACCAAAGGCAAGTCTGGTTACTTATAGCATGCAATTTCTCTCACACCATTCATTTTACCACAGCACTCTGAACAATGCTTGGGCTAAATATGTTTTGCTTACTTTTTAAAAGACAGTAAAATTAGCAAATATGTGATTTAGGTAGTCACCAGAAAATATATATTTATTGTGAACTTTTAGTCGTCAAAAAAGCTATTTATGAAGTCAAATTTATCAGCCATTAAATGCAAAGGTTTGCTGCTTTTCTTTGTTTCGTATCACTGTTAACTTTAACTCCCATTATTTACATTATTGGTCACTATGGCCACTGTAACATTGCCCATTCATGGTATGTCTACTGTGCCAATACACCATCTCGCTGCTCTGTAAAAAAACAATCTCTTCTTTGCGCTCCCTCATGTAGTGTCAGACGCTGGGTGGTTTCACTCTGACATCTGTGTAAAAGACCTGCGACAGTAAAAGGTGTTGAGGGTGAAGGGTGCAAAATTTGACAATTTTGTTGTGAGATCCTGTTTCTACTCCAACGTCTCAACATACACATCAATGAGGATCAACAGTTAATGAGTTTAAATTGTATGTTTATTGCCAGCACATTTATCCACCATTACTGTCATACCTCAAGTTGGACATCACTGCATTAATATCAGAGTGCTGGCACCAGTGTGAAATGAACACAGAGGTTCACACCTTTGGGGTAGCTTTTTTTTAGTTCTGCATAAATAGGCAGAGGCATCTTAAAGAATGGCCACATTTCCACCAATATAGTCAGCCCCCTAGTACAAAGTCTGCATAATGTCTTCACGCTTAGTAGATCTGCTCCTTTATGTAGCTGATGTTATACACATTATACGCATTGTTTCTAATCATGTGATTGGCTCTACTTTGATGCGCAGTAAACAAAACACAACCGATTTCCATGGTGAACTTTTTGTGTCACATTAGTCCTCCTGCACTCTTTACACAGAGACCTTCCCTCACCTAAATCAAGCAGACTATGTCCCCTTCTGTTTAAAGTCCGGACCTGATCACCCAGAAATACTCCAGATTGCATAAAAGCAGCTTAAGATGGACAATAAAAATATTTCTGGTCTGTATGTCAATGTGTTATAAACACAAATGTTGTAGAAACTGTAGATTCAAAAGTTTCAGTGTCTCTGCAACATGAAAAGTTACAGTAGCTACTAACTAGTTCTGGACTTTCTTTATTAAACACTTGCAAAGTAGTGTAGTTGCAGAAAGACAGTGAAGCATGGCCCCAGTATAACCGAACACTAGTCACTGCCGATCGACCAATTAGCAAAAGAATATCTTCAGACAGCATTCATCTTCATGGCATTTCATGTTATTAACCATACAAAGAGCTGAATCATGCAAACAGCAGCTGACATAACATGTTCCCAAACAAGCAGCAGCTTTAGGGCAGTGATGCAGTGCGTGCCACATTGTTGTATAACTGCTATTAATTCGAGTTAATGCAGATTAAAAAGACAAATACAACAGCAACAAAAGAATAACTTTCCTGGGATGCTGTGTGGGCACAAGCCACAGCAAATCAGCGAAGATGCAACATGGACCTAAAGGTTGAGATGAATACATACTAGTTTACATGGTAGGGTTCGGTAATCCACAGCGGTGCTGACCCTAGGGAACTCTGAGATTGTATCAAAAGCCAAAATGAGTTTCAAAAGAGAAATTTTCCTGCATGAAAAGAAGGTAGTAGGAGGATGCCTTAGGCACATGAGGAACTGAAGAGTTACAAATCCAGTACCAGCCAAGACAAAGCAGAGCGGAATACAATGCAATATTCATATTCTTAATGCTTTACCAGGTCACAAGCCAAACTGTCAGGACCTATTAAGTCAACAGAAAAGCAGTGAACTACATTTACATTGTAAAGTGCCTTAAGATTACTTTTGTTGTAAATTGGTACTATATAAATAAACTTGAATTGAATTGAATTATCCCACCATTCCCCCCAATCAACCTCTATGCACATTAAAATACAGGAAAAACAGAATAAGGTGCAAGTCAAACACTAATGCATTAGTCACCAGTAAAAAGGAAAAAAAAAATGTTGTGAACAGCCAGTGAAAGGTTGGACAGGAAACACATGCCAGGTGTTTCATCACCTTCCAGCTAAGAAACTCGGAGGGGATAGCTGCAGCTGTCTGCTATCATCAAAACATGGCTACTTCATTTTCTTGTTCAGATGTCTATCTGGGAATATGCTGAAAGTGATCTCACTGCAAACCTGTAATGCTGGATGTCTATGTCATGGTGACAGGCTTATTTTCATATTACCCTTCGTTTCTCGATGGCCATGACTGTCGAGATCCCAATTCCGATCATTCGTCAATCCAGGCTGATACTTTCGGTGAGTAATGTTATAGCAGAGATGTGGCTCGTGTGGCTAGTGAACGAATAGAGTGTCAAAAGCAGATAGACCATAAAACAGGAAGGCATTCAAGAAGGTGCCTTTGAGGAAGAAAGAAATGCTAAGAGCTTTCTAAAATATTAAAAATGCATGTATATACTTCCATGTATCAAATATCAATATATCAATGTGTAATTTACTCTAATGTTCTGTGTAGTGGCTATGAAACAATAAGACCAAGGGGAGACAAATGGAGGCCTATGTATCACAAGCATTCATTAAAACTAAGACAACAATTCTGATGAATTCAAATATTGGAGATAATAAGTGCTAATTATTTTTCCTTATTGGTCCATATGTTGATTAGAATTCATTTGTTAACATTCAGTCTTGAGTTGAATTGATAGAGTTAATTTTGCATGTACATATACAGCTGTGCATTTTAGCATATCCTCAAGACTGAAAACACAGGAGTCTAGCTTCTTTAAAATCTCTAAACCTGTCTTTGTACACAATGCAGGGGCAGGACCAGAGGGATGGCCAGGGGTGGCACAGGCCCACTCAAAAATAATAGTGACTTCCATGGGTGCCCCTCTTTCAATAATAACCATGAGATATTTATAAATTGAAAATGTTTAATTTCATGCCCTCTTTTTTATAAAAACAAGACCCACACATAGATTTTTATCATTAATAATACAGAGTTTTAAATGTGTTTTTTTTTCCTTCTTCTTTAAGTGTGTGCACCAGACAGGCTACCCCATTGCAACAAATGGATCTCAGCTGTATGTGTTAATGTACATGCATAGAAATAGATATTTTCTGAAAAATCTCAAATGTCTCAAACAAAAGACCAGCTAGTTTCGCTAGTAGTGGTGACAAAGCTAACCACTTAACTGGGCTAGTGCTTACAGAACTATTTGATAAACTAATAACTGGACAAAATGGGCTGAGGATACAAAATCCTCCCTTACACCAGCACCTTAGTATACTGTTGACATAAAATTTAGTTTAGACTGAGGATGCACTCACATTCTGGATGTTAGATTGGCATGAGCACAGTGATACTTGGGAAATGTGATAATTTATAGTCCTAGGAATGACAGCTTTATGTAATGTTTCTTCACCATACCACACATACTGGAATACAGAAAGATTTAAATACACACTGTTTAAATACACATACATTTTCCTGGCCAGAAAAAAACAGGACACAGTCAGTACATTCTTCATTTTAAAAGCCCTGTCTCTAAAGGATAGATTCATAATTTTTCATGTGTGTTGCTATTATTAAAACTAAAACCGTTTTCACTTGTTGCAATCATTTCCCTTGTTTATATAGGCATCTTAAAAAAACTCCAAAGTCTATGTTTTGTGCAAGTGTGAAGTTTATCTCAACTTCAAATGGAATTTGAGCCATCTTAATTGGTTCAGTTAGGTTTCTTCCAAAATTAAAGCCTTCTTAGCCTTGTGTTTCCCAGGATACTGTTTTTCAGCTGAACTGCAGTGTGCAAAATAAGAACAAAAACAACGGATCGTACTCAATTAGTTTGTCTAATTCACACTACTGAAGCTTTTTATTACTTCCAAATAAACGTATGCCTAAAACATAATGTCCTTAAGTCCACCATTTACACTGAGAGAACATCAGGAAAGGATATTTTAAAGGACAGGATAATCAGGAGAAAAACATAAAACACCTGTCATAGGTGTTTATATGGCCACACATTGAAAATTGTGAACCCCGTTGGAAATCTGTATAATCCAAATGTCTTTGGGGAAATATTTCTGATATTAGATGTCTGAAGTGCAGAAGACAAAATTCACTTATAAGAAACAAGTTATTTTTCAGCTGCAGAGGATCATGAAAAGAGACACCTGTTTGTAATTATTTTCCTCTGAAAAACACCAGCCTGGCACCTTTGGCGGCTGTCACCAAGTCGCACCCTGAAACTCTGAACACATGCTAAACCGATCACGACAGCACAGATCACACACCCTGACAAATCTTTAAAGTGTCCATTAAAAAGCCATGAACACAATTAATAATGTGAGTCTTACCGTCAAATTGGTGTTTCTTCTTCACTGGTTTGTGTGCACATTATCCTCCACTTTATTCACATTGTAGGAATCTGGCCAGATCACTAAAGTAAACCATTACTTTTATTGCTGTAGTATTCAGCACAGTGGCATGATTGCTTTACTACTTAATGTGATATGTTTCCTGTTTGGACAGAGTGTGGGATGGGGAATTCTATGCAAATAGATGTGGGATAGAAAAATTTTAAAAGATAATTTGCTATAAATCAATAAAAGAGTGCATAGTCTTTTAAAGAGTGCATGACTTGTGCAGGATGTAGTCTTTATTGGGCATTGTTTCATGAATTCTCAACTAAGCCCTCATCAAAAACACTAAACAGTATTTGTCAGTGTAAGTTATGATTTCATTTGTTCCTGTTAGGTATAAACACAGTATGTCTCAGCGCAATTACGTTGGTGATGTATATTGAGTCTAAAATGCTGCAGTACTGTATATGCAACACACTTAAAGTAAGAAAGCACATGGCAGCTTTTCTGCAGCCCTGAATAAATCAAAAGTGTGAAGGGCTACAGTATAAAATACACTGTCATACATTATACATGGAATTTTGTCAGTATGTAAGTTTGCAGTTTTAGCTCCTCATCACTGAAGATAAAATTTTAAACGTGAAATGTCATTAAAGTCAACCACCAATTTATTGGAAGAAATTACTTGATTTAATAATAAATACTGTATATACTTAGTATGATGTTTTTCACCAAGAACACAGTGAAACAACAGTCCCATGCACATGTCATTGTCATAACAGCAACTGGGAAAATGGGTTATTTCATTATTTTAACTATTTTGAGATTGACTGGAACGACTATACCAGGGGTGGTTAACCCTGGTCCTCCTCCCTACCCACTGCTAATTTCCTGGTTCAGGTGTGTTCAGGCAACCAAAAGGTGTAACTGCTGGGATGGTTGGAAAACAAGCAGGATTGCAGCTCTCGAAGACCAGGATAAGTCACCCCTATACTATACAAACAAAATAATACAAATTAGTTTAATTCTGTAGCAGTTCATAGTTTCTCTTGTTGTTGTGCCTCTGTGCCAACAACAGCCATAGAGGGATGCATTCTGTTTTCAGAATTTTTTCCCGGCACTCTAGGATGAATTAATTAGGTTTTGGTGGACAAAAGTCATGGCTATTGTAACTTCATGGCCATCCCATTCTTGTAAACATAATGCCCAAACTGGGCACAAATGTCCACTTAGGCTCAAGGATGAACTGATTAGATTTTGTCAAATTCAAGGTCACTGTGACCTTAAATCTGTCCCATTCTTATCAACAGAGTATTTCAGGAACTCATGGGGGGCGGGTTCATTACATCTGGCACAAACCTTTATTTGGACTCGCTAAAATAAGAGTCTGGACAGACATGCATGTAAACTGCAAATTGATGTGATGAATATGTGATGTAGCGACTGTAGCTCCAATATTGGGATTATTCAAGTACTCTTTAAATAATTTATAGGTGTGTTTGTTTAGCTATAATTTTAACGCTCATGTAACAAATGATCAGAAACATTTTTTCCATCAAAATTCCCAGGACTCAAAAAATCTTGTTCAAAGGTTTTGCCGTCCCTAAAATATCCACTGTAGGATGCTATACAGCATCCTTTCGGGTTTTCTATTAGCACTAACATCTGCTTTAAAAACCTACTATTAAACCTTTTTCATGGTCTTTTCTGCAACACCTGTTCGTGTCAAGAACTAGTCACAAACAGTGTGGTCCAATGACTAACATTCCAACCAGCAGGCCCAAGAGGTCCTCCGGGCAGGACAGGACACAGTGAGGTGAGACTGTTTCTCGGCAGTCCATTCATCACACCTTGTCCTTCAGCACTGTTCTGTCCCGCTAGGCCCGCTGCTGCACCATGGATCAACAGAGGACATGTTTGAACAGCTGACCCAAGGCCATGAAAGTGAGTAAAGCAACAGCAGAGAACCATCACGGCTGGCATAAAGGCCATATATCAGGAGTCCGAGAAAATACCTACGATCTTTGTATTTGAGAGGGTTTTCTCCAACTACCGGCCTTTCAGCATAGCCGGTTCCTAGTCGCTTTGTTAGTTAAGTGTCCTTCATCTTTTGCCTTTATATCTTCCGATTTACTCTACTCCATTGCTTACAATATAGTACCTACAGAGACCTGCAAATGCTCAGATTAACCGATTCGCACCTTTTTAAATGAAGAAAAGCTGGAAGGGCAGAAAAAGCTTGTGTGAAAAATACTATAGATACTGTACACCAAGGCTAAAAGTCTACAGGCATGCTAACAGCTGTGCTTACTACACAATGTTGCTTTGGGCCAAATGGTGAAATATAACCTAAATAATTACTACGAATGCCCTGAAAAAGTGTTTGGTCCTAATCTGAGTCTGACATTGGGTATTTGCAGATACCAAATACTAAATTCAATGTTAATAAATAAGTATACAACCTATTGGGAAAAAAGAGCTGCAATTTACTTACACCTTATATTTCAAAATATCCAGAATTGGAGGTTCAGGTTCAGAAATATAGTTATTAAATAAAATTCTTCATATGAACAAATAGCTAATAATCTGATTTCTTAATCTGACAAGACAGGATCCTCTAGAGTGGTAAGCTAACCGAGTACTCGACATATTAAGGAGAACTGGAGAGCAGACTAAAACATGGTATCCCTCCATTCCTATGAAAGATGTTGGTGGCACATAAGTCGAAAAAGTTCTTCAGTCTTTCAGATTCCAGCCTTAACAATCACCTGGATGTTATTTTTTAGGGGAGTTGGGGTCATCTGCTCTGATGGTAAAATCAGAAGATGACCAAAGGTGGTAAAATCATTACTCCCTGGACCATAAATGCACAAACTTTAAAGGAATCCATCCAATATGTGGCGAGATTTCCATGGGGAACCTAAGAGGCCGACTGACATTACGATGCAAGTCTGTAAGAATAGCATAACAAATAAAAACAACAAGGTGGTTCACACTGCAATTTACAGAATAATGACCCTCCTTTACCTTAGCTCCAATAGACAGACTACAGTATGAGACACTAACTTAGAAGCTCCAGTCATTCAAAAGGCCATTTACTTGAGATCGGCTGACATAGATTGCAGCCATGACCCATACATCAACAGGACATGTTTTTCGATAACAATATTGAATTCTCTCCGACTTAACACGAGATGAGACCTCGCCTTTCACTATACTAGTAGCTCACACCCAGATGCTATCAAACATGGTCAGCAATGCAACTTAAATAAAATTTACACAGGACTGTGAGTGGGTTTTCTAATTACTGTGTTTGTGAGCGTGTGTGTGCGCAAGCACAGTCGCACACACATCCCCCAGTAGAGTCCTTATGGCTGCTTGGAGGTTTGCTAAACTGGATGCTATCATAAAGCAGCCTTGTAAAAAGCTCATCTGGTGCACACTAACTGTAAACACAGATATGAAGAGGTTCACAGTGGCTGTGCAACCTGACACGTCTAAATATGGAGCGTATAACCACATCGGTGCGCGGTAATAGCTGGATTTGCACTGCAGTGAAGGTTAAATTAATGCGAACAAAAACACACATTAGAGTTGCATTTTCATAAATACCGTGTTGTACTCTAGCTCATCCTTGAGAGTAATTGCTCCACAATACATGTGTGATTAATTACAGTCTGCAGCAATAAATATGTGTTTTTATTTAGGGCACATGTAGAATTCCTCTAAGGAGACTGGAGAAATGAAGATGACATTCACTTAACAGATATTAATAATTAAGCAGTTTTGTATATGAATTTATGCATGTGTTAATGTGGCTGTGCAAAACAAGTTATTATCCATATAAAGATACAAAAATCTGTTCAACTTATCGGATATTTTTATACACAGCTCCTATCTATTATTTATGATGTATGAATATTCAATGGATATTTACAATATATCTCTGTATATTCTTCTACTGCAGTCTGGATGACCTTTGAACTTCACACTGCTGGCTGTATGTACACTTGAGCCCATAATAGATTTAAACAAGGGCACTGCGGCTCTTAATTTGCGTAAAATAGCAGCTAATGTGAAATAAAATATGAAAACAGGTAAATATTTAACCTCACAGAGAGGATGGACATTAAAAAGCAGTTTACCATGCTGCTGTTGTTTTGTTAGAATTATACAGTACAGTGAATCCTCCGCCTACCACATTTAAATCCCAAGTGTTTCTCAACCTAAGGGAGTTTGAAAAAAACAGAACAAAAACACTCCTCACCAACACATCAGAGTCCACGTGTCATTCAAGGCTCATATTATTTAAAAAGAAACGTAGTGGGCTGCGGTCTAGACAGGACTCAGAAATGAAGACGTGTGGCTCTAAGAGCACAGCTGATTGAATCTCCTGACTGAGATGGATGAAGCATATCTACAGCTTTGTTAGATGATTTAACACTGTGACTGAGTGGGTCTTCTCGCCGCCTGTCCTGATTGCCATCCCCTCAGATTAAGCAGGATGGAAGCAGGATTCACACAGCACAGACTAGGCCATCGTCACTCCAGCATTTTTCTAAATCAAAAATTGAATTTTGCATTAACTCCAGGACTGGACCTGACCTCACTGGTGCCCTAGGTGAGTTTTGTGAAGAGCCACCCCTAATCACCAACCTTAATAGCAAATACATATGGATAAATCAACCTCCAGAGTCAGACAGTTTTTTAAATTAGTTCAGAATTAATTCACAAAAACACTGAAGTTCCTGTCTCTCTGTTAAAATGGCCATAATCCTTGTACAGGAGTACGACCGACTGCAATGTAATCCACCTGCTTTTGTGTACAGGGGGTTTATCCACAGTTAAAATCACACTGTGGTCTTCAAGGGTCTCATTTCTCGTGCCACAGTAGGGGGTCACTGATCCGACATCCAACCCCTGCACAATAATTACACACAGGAGCCATGATAAATGAAAACATCCCACACACGCCACAGATTAGTCGTGTTCCAAGTACAACACTGACAGAAGATCACTTCAGGTGCAGAGACCACAACAGAGCCGCGTTCAAAAATGACAAAAGAACATTTTATTAAAATAGTTGTTTTCTATTAAACTCTCTGAATTTATTTTCTAGAATTTAAATGTTAAAAGTTTGATAATATCAGTCACTTAAAGTCCTGTAGCTTCTGGAAGGAGCTGAGGTGTTTCCTTAGGAGGAAGTAAATCATTAGCATTTATCATAGCTTTTCCACTAAAAACCGTTGCTGGAAAATAGTAGATGAAGCTGAGAATGAGACAAAGCAGTAAAACCAAAATGAGCTTAAAGAAGCTAAAACACAACATAGAGCTGTCATTTGATCCACTCTTGACTAAATATGGATTAATTCAACAGAAATATCTTTTCATCATGCTCGTTTTGCATCATGCTCATTTTTTTCGCTGTTTCAGGTTGTTGCGTTTGATCACATCATCTTGTTATAGCCTCTCAGTGAGTGGCCACATCTGTTTATCTTGACAAACTAATTCACACTAATTCCACATTGATCAGATGGCTTATATTCAGTTAAAATGTGTGCTACATTTGGATAAAAACTCCCAGACAAACACAAATTGGTTAGAGCTGAACGTCTTCAAGCAGCATTCAGCAGCGAACAGTAGCAGAGAGGAGAAGCTAGTGAGCTCTGGGGCTGATGGCTGACTACATTAAGCCTCTTAGGCTGCACGTTGATGAATCTACTCGTTGAAATGTGAAGGTAATAGCCTTGACACAGCAAAGAAATAACTCACCAACTGTACCTGCAAAGTCCCAGAATGACAGCAATCCCAAGTGGGAGCCGGTCCAATATGAAACAGGAATTTGCTTTTATTACCTTCATCATTACTGTATATCATTTCTGAATGTACAGCCATTTGGTTTCATTTAGATGTAAATCTGTGCACTGAGCTGCGCACGCTGTCACCCACAGCAGCTTGACTATGATGATTCAGTCTCGAATCGGCATAGAAATATAAGAGCCCCTTTGCCGTCTCTGAGGGAAAATAACAGATTTGACCTTTGTATGTTTTCATAAAAGTCCTGTATACAGCAAAATAAGAACAAAAAAATTAGATTTTTTTTTTGTTGTTCTAGAAAACAAACACAGACGCGGTTTGGTGCGTTCTTTGCTAGTGTGTTTCCATTTGGCCAACCTGAAGAGCGAGAACAGAGCAAGGTCAAGGGTGAACTGCGGCCTGGAGGGAACTGACGAGCCACATGAGGTTCCAGCATTGCGCGCCATGCGGCGGTGGTTACTTTAGCGAGACTTGACACAATTGCCCATATGTAAAGCTGGAGAATGCTGTGTGCTAGTAATATGATCACCAGGTGCCTGTGCATGTGTGAGATCGTTCCAGCGAGGCGAACATTAGCAACATATTCTTGTGATAAGGAGCAGCATTAGGAAAACTGACAGCAGAGCGTGTTTAAATTCAGCCAAATGAACTTGGTGACTTCAGCAATCCTCAATCAAATATCAGATAATCTCCTTCCTCGTTAGTTTTCCTCACACACCCTCTCTCTTGCTAAATCATACATCGCATATATTAATCATCAAGTGCCACATAAATTCACCTGCGTGTCAAAGAATAAACAAGAGCCTCGTCAGAAGCCAGGTTACGAGGAATATTACATGTCGGTGCACTCAGATAGCCTCTGTGCATCTTTAAGCAGGGCTTCATTAGTAGATAAATACACAGCATACCTGATCTACAATATAATGATGTATTTTCTTTTCTGTATTTTGTGTTTCATGACTAGTAGTGTGGCACGATTGAAAAGCCTTTCGAAGTTCCCCTGGTGGGCCACACCACACTTGCTCACGGACGCGTTACACCTCCTTCGTGACCCCTTCGCGTGAGGCTCTGCTCTGGCCAGCGGGGCCTGGAAACATCACCAGATTCTTAAGAGCTTAAATCTTTCTGAGTGTGAGCCACAATTGTCAGCTGCCGGACCCTTGTGTGTATTGTTGGGTTCATAGAGTCAGCCTTGTGGGGAGATGTCCGTGTGACACCTGTCGTTACAATTATGGCCTTTGAGACTGATGCATCATGCAGAGAACTGGAGAGCGGTGCTATGTGTGCAAGGAGCTGGACAAAGAACAAAATGTGTTAATTAATGCAGAACCCGTGAAAGATGTATTTTTATGTATATGCATCAAACAATGAGTCAATGAAAAGGTTGGTCTGCTGAATGAAAATGAATCCGAAATGATCTTGGTTACTTAAGTGAAGTAGTTAAATAGTTATAATTAAGTTTGTTTTTGGCCAAAATACCGTTTCATCTCAACAGATGTATACTGTATATTATAATAGCCAAACAAATTTGACGTTTGAATCACAGTTACAGTTCAGAATACATTTACATCGAGAGACAGTCAGACCCCAAAATTTCTTTTTCTCCTGCTTCTGTCTAATCTTTGTGTCTTTTTTTTTAAGTATCCCTTTTTTGTGGCTCCCTCAGGTTGTTCTGCTGATCTTTCTACTTCAGTTCTCAGCCGTGGGGTCAGGAGCCCAGTGAGGGGTCGAAAGAGAAATCTCTGTCAGACCCCTGCCGGCAACTTTTCAGCTGATTCTGAACATATGCTAGGTCACTGGCTGCGGTTCAAGTGCCACTCTATAACATCAAGAAGCAATGCAGCAGTCAGCTGTTGTCTCTGAACTCAGTGCTTTTGGCAGAAAATCACAAACTGGAGGTGTGAGGATTTTTCAGCCTCTGCTGCACATATTTTAACCATTATTATTTTTATTTTTTTATCTGTCCCTTGTGAGTCACCGAGCTTTATGGGAGTACAATGCTAAAGCACTGAAGCACACCTTTCACTTCTCACTGCTCATAAAGGTATGTAGTCCATGATGACAGAAGATGATGCTTCATTACAAGGGCGAAAAGCCAAAAACATGAGCCACTGGCTTTAATGTATTAATGTGTAACTATATATCTAGTTCTGTTTTACTGTGAGCATCATTTCACTTTTCTTTTAAACAAGCGAGGTGCTGACAGTCCAACGCTACACAGAGGCCTGTGCCGTGCAACTGAACTCCAAACAATCACACAACACAACTTCATCACAATAGAACAGTGTAGACAACAGTGAGTGGATTGCTGTAGACTAAATGAGATGAAGAGGCTGAAGTGTCCTTGTGCTCAACCTAACACTGAACTTTGCAGGCACATGTTCAGTGACTGTATTGGATGAAGGAGTCATGAAGCTGTGACCTCTATTACTTCACTCGTATCAGCTCTGTGCACTGTCATGGACCTGCAGTGAGTTTAGATTGTGTGGCTCCAAAGGGGGAAATATCACAGCAGCTTCACTGTGCATCGCTGTACGCACATCACCTTTAACCTGCACTGACAGCAACCTGCTCTGCTGCAAACCTTGGAACTATGTTGTCCAGTCACAAGATCCACGCACCCACTATGAATACAGTGACAGGCAGATGTACTGAGGTGGAGCTGTGCGGTTTTTAAAGTGGTGACTTTCAGTGCTTATCTTCCTGAAACCGTTTCTGTATTCTGACATTACTGTTCCACATTCAGCTGTGTGAGTGGAACATGCTCATTATTATTATTATTATTATTATTATTATTATTATTTTGTACACCTCATGAGCACAGGCTCTCCTTGCCCTTACAAACAAATATTTCATGTGCGTCAGTAGCAGAATGATTTGCTGATGGTTGTGCTCAAATTCAACATCAGTGCCCCCTGCGCCCTGCACGCACACACACACACACACACACACACACACACACACACACACGGCCCCTCATTTCCCGTCACTGTGTCCTTTCCATCACATAAAGGAGTGAATCGTTTGAAAAAGAAGCAAGGCTTTCACACACTGAGAAAAATGCTGTGACATGCCTGTTGCACAGGCGTGCCGGTGTGTGCAGCTTGGTCCTGAACGCAGCGCGGTCATGGTGATGGATTCATTAAAGAATCTGCAGAATGAGTGGAAATGGGACAATTAACATCGATTTGAGGGGGATATGAAAAAGATGAACAGTGTGGGAACTTGACAGTGTGAGCCGCGGCTTGATGAATCGATGTTAGAAGCGCTGCTGCGCATCGGAAGAGAGACCGCTCAAACAGTGGCAGTGAAGTCCGAAGGTGAATCAAACCCCCTTTTGTTATATCAATGCCCACTGTGGTGTATTTTCCAACCTTTGAAGATATGATTATCTTTGTAAACACGACAGAAATATGACAAGTGGTGCGTAACCACGAGGCTGGAACAAGAAGAATGTTTTCTGCAAGCCGGGAAAATAAAAAGCATTTAGTTCCACCCAAAGTAGCCAAGCACGCACACGGACGCAGCTCTTACCTTTAGAGATCGTGGATGCTGTACAATATATAAGCAGCAGGAGGCCCGTCACGGAGAAGTAACGTCCTGTTATCAGCGCACCCATACCGACGCGTAGCTCTCCACGGAAACGCTATAGAGGTGACGGTGCTCCGGAACCCTGGTGCCTCCTCTCGCCTCCACCGAGCAGGACGAGCTCCGGCTGCGCAAGTTCCTCCAGTACGCCAGGGAAGGGGACTGTTGCGCGCTGTTCTGTGAGAAGTAATGAATGGCTGACCGGCTGGACTGTAGATCGAAAGGGAAGAAGCATCTTCACTTCACTTTTGCTGTGCATGTGTGCGCAGCAGGGGAGACGTGCGCTCCGACTGTACCCCCCTTTCCAGGCATCATCAATGGCCAGCCTGCCTTGTGCTAACCAATGGCAGAGGAAGAAAGGCGGAGACCTAGGGTTGGGATAAATAGAGGTCTAATCAGTCAAACATTTCTTTTCAGACTAAGACCAACGTGTCATGGTTGTTATTCTAGTAAACATTTCAATACACGGAGATCAAGTGATGTGATTCTTATTTCCTCTACTGAGGAAAGTGGATCAGTGCTCCTGACTGTAAAGTACATGTCTTCCATTTTTTGTTCGCTTGTTTTTGTTCTGCTTCACTGTGTTAATTCAAATCAAAGCAGATGAAGCACAGAATAAGCTTAGTATTCTGAGTTGCAGAGGGTACACTACAATGTTCACTTTACAGTTGGAAATATGGAATAAAGCATGATGAGGCCTGATTATCTATAGTGAGGTGGTGAAATATGAAAACTCAACTATCAGAGATGTGACCAGAACCTGATAATTATGGGCATCATAAAAGTTACTTGGAGTTTGGATTGGAATTCATATTTCTGCCCAAATCCAACCCAACAAAACATATTGTATTTAATGACCAAACCCAACCAGAGCCTGATGCAGTTGAGTTTGTTGCTGTGCTTTTCTAGTTTGGCCCCCAGGCGTCCCTGGTATCCACTCTAATCTGATTGCCTTAGACTGTACAAGTGTTCAGCACTCAAATACAGGAACGGTGATTAGTAATTGCTGAAATCTGACATATGTTGGGAAAATGGACTTTATACAAGTACGCACAGGGCCGGCTCTCATTTTAGTGCCCGAGGTGAGATACCAGATCAGAGCCAGGTCAAATGATGACAAACAACGGGGGTAAAGTTCATTTTCTGTGTTATCCTTTATTTGTTCATTTGTTATTTTCAATGCCAAACATGAGGAAAGGGCACCAAGGGGCAGTGGTGTGCATACATTATTATTATTATAATTATTCTTATTATTATTATTATTATTATTATTATTATTATTATTATTATTATTATTATTATTATTACTATTACTATTAACA
>OMLM01014775.1:0-10374 GCA_900302695.1 Helostoma temminkii | reverse complement strand
ATCCAGCATGTGGTGCTCTAGGCAACCTTCTATAGTACTATTGCCAAGAGTGGACCCTCTACCTTCATACATAATATTAGATACACTGGTACTGTATGCAGTATGAAAGACACACAGTGTTACCATATTTCCCATTAAACCTGAAAACCCAAACAAAGGGAGGCTAAACAGTTTTTCAAGCTCTTTTAATAGACTTCAGCAACAATAAACACACATTTACACATTTGCAGCCACTAAAACATCAGCAACTCTTCCTGCTGATGTGTGGAATATCACTGACAAGCTTCCCTTCCTTCCATCAAGCACAGCTTAAAGAAAGTTCTTGACCTGATTCCATGCTGCAGATATTCTGCATCCAATTATGTTTTCACTATCATCTGACACAAATGTGATATTCTGTAATCAGCGTGACCAGCAGAGAGCTTTATGGAGTGACTTTAAATTTTAATTTGCGGATAGGAAGAAAATGAGATAGTCAGCGAAGCAAACATTGCCATGGTAATGTCTTAATTCATTTATCACATATAACTGTCATAATTGTTTGTGATTACCATTGGTTAGTAGTTGACAGAAAGTCAAACCTTGACTGTTAAATAGCATTCAAGGATAGGCCTTCAAAGTTCTCCTGTTGCTGAAGTGTTTAAAAATATACTGTGCAAATGTCTTTGTAACGTCAAATGTTATTTTATCTTCATATTGGATACTAGTTGTGTCCTTGAGTGAACAATCAGCCAAAATAAAAATGAAAAAGAAAGAAATCACACAAAACTGGAATGAAGCCATTAAAGCTGAAGGCCTACATGCAGCCTTGGATTCATCTCTGGAATGAATATCTCTGCCATTTCTCATAAGTGTTGTTCTTCTCAGTAATACTGGAGTTATTGAACTCGTCATTGACATCAGTGAAGTTTCATTTTGCTGTTCTTCGTCTTTACAATCAATGAGCAGTTTGCTAAAGCTGTGTAAAATACTTTTTTAGCTTTTACATAACCAAAGAATCGAAATTTGAAATGTATTTACTTGCTATACCACATGCTGCATGTGTTAGCATGCCTAGCTAACTAGCTTACTAGCTTCATTTTCAAAGGCAAGTCATTTTGTGGGATTATATCAGAAAAATATCTGTTCAGGACTGCACATCCGCCCCGTGTTAATGGATAAGCTGGAGTGTAAAGTAGCTGTAGTATCTCAGTCGTGCTCTTTATCTGGTATGGGGGAGTTTTCTTCCTGTTATGGGTCTTTATAAATATCTTGGTTATATTAATATCTGTGTGTGAAGGCAGAGAAGGAAATGGGTTATGTTGGGGTTCCCTCTGAGCAATGAGTCAACCATCAACAAGAAGCTACACTCTAGAGTGACATGAGTTGAGATTCATACACCACGTAGGGCCTGGTGTATGAACTGTTTAAATAGGAACATGAGTAAAAAATAGTAAATCAGCTGCACTTTTGTTGTTCAAACAGCACAGCTGCATGTGTATATTTTATCTCATGAGAAAAAAAGCCATACATGCAGCTTAAATACTGCAGTGCACTCTGATGGGCTGCGGTGCCAGTCGAACGGCATTGCTGAGAATAATAGACACAGAAAGTAGCATAAATGGTAGTTTAGAAAATAAAACATAGTTGATACACAATCCTGCTCAGATTTGTTACTCTTAGCCTCATGTTTGTGGTAGTTGTGTAATATGCACTGACTTTATTTGGAAGTTGTTTATTATGAGTTTTTGAAATAAAAACATAATATAAAACATAATAGAAGTCACTATGCTAACTTTTGCAACATTTTGTACATATATTCTACATAGGAAACATCTACCTACACAAGGGCGCTGAGAACGTCATGTAACCGTCATGTTCAGGACCAAACACTTGTGACTGGGCTACAATGAATGCGAAAGGTGAACTTAAGGACAGCACTTAAAATGATTCACCTCTTGTAGCTTTTTATTTGAAATGACTGGGAAAGCAATCAGTGTAAGTACCTCCAGCATTGCAGATAAAGTGCACAGCCCTTTGTTTTTATGGACGGGGAGAACTGAAAGAATGCTACAGTAGTTTAACTGTACTTGACTAGAGTGCATAAGTGGGATTACTATGCAGATTAGTTGTAGTTCCAGTGTAGGTACACTGCTGTAAAGCCACACGTCATGTAAATTAATTTACAATGTTGAAAACTCTAGAGAACTACTAGCTGTACCAGCTTACACTTTTGAACTCTATTAAAAGAGAAATATTTTCTGAGCATCAGATTCATGTGCACCGCCAGCAGTGTTTTCCATTTTGAAAAATTTCTTAATTTATCCAGAATTCATGACAATTCAGTCCTACTTTAGGTAGTCAAGAACTGCTATATCATTTTGTGTCCACACTGTTGAGCTGTCTGTGTTCTGCACTGTAGGGACTAGTCAGACCCCCGTTAGTGGCTGTTCAGCTGATTCAGCATGTTGGATCCAGATCAGTCACTTAGACAGAGCACTCTGATTAGCTGTTCAGCTGAGCAAATCGCTGCATGAGAAGAGAAATGGACCCCAGTGCCAATAATAACTACTTATCAGACATATTCTCGATTAAAAGGAGTATAAACGGTCTGTGGTGAGTGAAGGTGGTGTAAAAATAGTAGTGCAGTGCCTTTTTGAAAAAAAGCAATGGAATACAGACTATCACCACCTATCACCATGTCTTAGTGCCACTTTTTGCCCCAGACAAAGGCATCATGACTTTAAGCCATATTCTAGCTTTGTGAAACCAACCCCTTACTGTTGCTGTTGTACATTTAACTTCTCCAACAGTAAAGCCACAGTGTACAGACACACCCTGTCACTACAGCCATTTTCCTCAGGTCTTATAGAAGTCAAGGTGGACACATCCCTGGATGTCTCAACAACCTCAGCAGCTCAGCTGAATTGTATCAGTAGTAAAGTTTAGTGTTTATCTCAGTGTAGCTACACCATAGTCAACTCCACTTTTTTAAATATTAAATTATTATAATTATTATAATAATTTATCTATCTTGGTAAAGTGCAATGTTATTCCCACGATATACACAAAGTCAGTGGTTTGTTGCGGGAACAGGCTGTGGTGAATGACATGTGGCCCTATATTGTGGATCTAATTAATAGGCTAAAATAGGACTAGTCACCTAACTAGTCTAGTTATCTATCCATCCATCGTCTTCTCAAGGGAGCTGGAGCCAATCCCAGCTGTAACTGGGCGAGAGATCACAGGGCTCACATGTAGAGACCGACAACCATTCACAGTCACATTCACACCTATTGTGAGGTGACAGTGCTAACCTCAAATATAGCGTTGGTCATAACACCACTGTGGAAATTCTCATGTAGTAACATGCATGTTTTTAATGTCTACTACTTGCCATCACTGATACAACTGGATAAAAGACTCAATCAGCAATGAATTTAAATTAAGTATCAATTATATACTTACTGCTTTTGCTCTAAAGAGGTAGCTACTAGCTGAAGGTAGCTTGCTACACATACATATAAATTAGGGAGGTTCTGTATCACGTCCAATACTGCCCTTGTGATCTCATACTTGTACTTTTAAAACTTCTCCAATACCACACCTGATACTGCAGAGGGTTAATCTCGTGTTGGGTGAGCAGGGAGGTGAAGGTGGAGAAATGGTTACAGAACACACAGCACAATGAGTTTGTTAATGCCAGCAGCAGCAACCAGAGATGTCCAGAGACAACGTGCGGACTGATATGTGGTTTATGAGTTGGAGCAAATCATATTACAAGCAAAACAATATCAGGGCTCACACACCAGCCAAGTCATAGTGGATGTATTTGAGGATATGCTCCACGTACAGGCTGTTCTGTTGTGAGATAACCCCAAAAACATGATAAAAGATGATTCTGGGCTGTCTAGCCCGCCCTGTGTCACTCACACCTTTCAGATGGCTATTGATGCTGGTACAAAGAAATGTTGCTGATGTGTTGGGAATAGGGCACAAAATAGTCAGACATTTTAAACACTCTGTCTGAGCCTAATCCCTCCTGGAAGACTTTCATTCATTGAAATGAGATGGCAGTGCCATGCTGTTTACCTGTGGAGTGTTATGTTCATTTTTGGATGTGAGCAATAGTCTCCTGTTGTGTATTTTTTTAGTCACAGTCATAAAGCAAACAACATCTAAATACAGTGTTGAAGTTATTTTTTATAATAAAAAAGTTTCAACTGTAATATTATTACAAATACTAATAATGTTACACATTCAATTCACTTTGTTTACACAGCATAAAATCACAACAGAATCAGCTCAATGCACTTCATGTATTGAGGAAATAACCTCACAGAGTTGTAGAGAGAGAAACCCAACAAACACTAGCCAATAGTAGAGAGATAACGCCTCGAGCAGAACCAGCCTCAGGGTGGATGGACACCTGCCTCGACTGGTTGTGGTGGGTGGGTGGAAAATGGGCAGATAAGAGAATATGAAACTGATAATAGTACACAGGTAGACAAGAATATGATTAGAGAGAATGGCCAGCAACTTCCTAAGACTTCTAGCCAATAGGAATAAGACCTGGAGAAAGAGCGCTGTTACTTCAGTAAAAAGTTACTAATTCAAAAAAATATTACATATTTGGTCCTCTAGGAAAGTGGTTCAGAACAAAGTACTATCATTTTATTTTGAATCATTGCTTCCTTTTATAAAGCTACTTGTCAGAGAACACTAGCTAGATAAACTACTAACTTAAGTGGCCTATATGAAAAGTAATTTTTGAACTTGGTCTTACGTATATTGAAGATGAAATTAAAGAAGAAACCATAATAGACACAGAAACACAGGAGTCGTAAACGAATGATGAAGCTCAGCTCAAGTTGCCATGTGGCAGTATGCTGTTAATTTTGTGACGTAACTTTGAATGAGTGTTAATTTACTAGTGAATAACTAACTAACGTTAGCTTAAGCTTCAGTAAGAAAAACTACCAAGCTAGCTGGTTTGCTAGAGAACACATTTCTACACAGAATATTAACATTTCACTATCTATCTATCAAACATTATAAAAGCTATATCCATGTATCAGCTTTATATATCCAGATGTTCTTGTATTTGTTGTGTAAAAGAAATGACTTTGATCCAATCTGCTGACCAAGGGAAATTTTCTATAAGCTGTAAACCACAGAGCCTCCAGACTGCAGCTCTGCATGTGGCTCCGCAGTTTTACCCCTAATACACAGCATAACTCATGCTCTACTGTGTACCACAACATTAATCTACATCACTTTTTCCCTGGTTTGGTTATTATAATTTGATCCAAATCACACTTAACACAAACAGCTGCATGAACAAACACAGAAAGGCTATAATAAAGTCATAGATGGGGCAGTGTGCTCCTCACTGTGGTTGGTATTACTGCCTCCTCTCTGCTGTTTCCCTCCACCTCCCGCTCCCCTTCCTGTATCGATTAAAAGAAAAAAGTTACCTTCAAAAAGTACATATCACTTGTTTTCTTTGTACTAACATTTCCCAGTTTAATGGTCATATACCGGAACATGACATGATACAGAAAGGTCAAAATTCATCACAGAATGTCATGGATGAATTGATTTTGATTCCCTACAGGGGTATTGACGTACACAGTAAAACCCTTGTCTTTAGAACATCATCTAGCTCTCTCTGTTTCCCCTCCCTGCATCACTGAGGCTGTCATATTAAATAATAAACTTATATTAAACTATGTGATGTTAAGCACCACATACAGAAACAAGTTACTGTAGTATATGCTGTAAATGTGCATCATACGTGAATTATTTAATAGGTAGATATAGCTGACTATGGCACATATTTCCTTTATGCAAAGTGAATTGTTGAGCATCATTTGAATTGTGCATTACTGATACATGTTTTAGCACAGTTTCATGTCCTAGCTCATTGCTAGTTTTACTTTCAATTAACATTTAACCAATAACTGCATTGGAATCACATAGACCATATGCTGGAACGTGGATATGCTCAATACAAACTAAACCAGGGCTCATTTGTGGCATTCACTGTGGAAGTAACCAGCTCCCTCAGAGAAATCAGGTTATGTGAGCAGTGATGTGCAGAGATATTTCAAGGGTAGAGGCTTAAACTTAGGGGAATGTTCGGAATGAATTAAATGTTAGAATTAATTAATATTTAATCATCTTAATAAAAGGGCAGAGGCCTGAGCCACCAGAGCCCCCCCTTCTGCATCGACCTGTATATGAATATTCAGATAATCCATTTACATACTCTTTGTTATTGCACATATGTATATGCAGCTGCTACTTTAACGCCCAACAAGTGTGTATGTGACTTTTGTGTCAGTGTCTAGTTCAGTCTTTGATTGGATTAATTTTAAATACGGTCAATCCACTGTTTGTTTGCTTGTTTTTTCAAGCCTAAACTTACTGAAAGCAGATTAGAAATTCAGTTGACCATACGTGTGCACTGCAGGGAAAATTACACATACATACATTTTTCATTTTATACTTCTTGTTTATTGTACATTACTGTTAAGAAATCAATTTTCTGGAAAAAAAGCACATTGCAAAACACTTAAATACAATTCTTGCTGTCTGAATGTATACAAAAGAGGAGTCTGCTAAAACACATACAGATTCATCTGTATGTATGAAGTATTTTGATCTACAGTACAGAATGTGTGTGTGTGTGTGTGCGTGTGTGTCCAGCACATACCCCATCAGCCATGTACATCATTTTCAGCATTCCTACTTTTTCATTCCACTTCTGCTACTTCAAATGGCCGCCATTGGTGGTGCCATTAAAAAAAAAAAATTCTATGACTCCTCTCACTGTACTGTTTTTCAAAATGGCCCTGAGCTGTGTCGATCCCAATTCCTTTCATTCTTTGTTACTTTATTTGCATGACACTGTTGTCATGTGGTGGACCTTTCTTTGCAAACAGATAATAAAACTACACTCTGAGATCAAGCAGATTCAATATGGTCTAAACACTGCACATCACAATAAATAAGAAAGAATATAGAACTTGAAGGCAGAAGAACAAGCTAGGCTCTAATACTGCACATCATACATTGCTTGATGAAAACTTGCTGACTAAGTAAGTCACTGAAATTGCAAGTTGTACTATAAAAATGAACAAAACCACACTGTTGAATCTCCAACTTCTTACTGTAATTGAGCCAGCAGCACATCAACAAGCACCCAAGGGTGTGAGGAGAGCAGCTCCACAAGATATCTCTGACATTCATTAAAGGTTCCAAAAAGCATGCACAGCATCCAGGGTAAGAGGTGAGTGAGCTGTAAGACAGAGCAAGCACACAGAGTAAAATCACTAAACTGCAAGAGGTGGCATGCTACATTGTCCTATATCTAGGAAATGGTAAAGCAACTGGGCAGTAGTGCACCTTAGTACTGATGTTCAGTAGCTTGTCTGACGTTCATTAAATAGATTAGATCCTATCAAAGAACTATAATACCTCAACCCACAGATTTTCCCCAACTCTGATAATCCACAGTTTGAAAATCCCTGACTAGTTGCTACGCAAGACTGTAGGAGGTGAGACTTTTAAAAACATTATTGAAAGTAATCCAGGATTATCCACAATAATCCAATATCATTGCTCTTGTCTGCCAATCAGAGTGAATTCTACAGTAGCTGGAAAAAACAGACCAAACACATTATAGTGGGTCTTTAATGTTACGAGAAATGTCCTTTTAATTGCCAAATGTTCTGGATTTCAAATTAAGCACCAACATATAGGAGCAAGGCGCAAACAACAGGAAAGGCAGTAAGTGAGTAAGGTGTTTTATTTGCAGGCAACACAAGTGAAGAGGTGAGGATCAAACATAGAATCTCCAAAACACGTTTTATATTTACAGGTTGTGATGTCGGGGAATTTCTTGATAAACAGCATGAAGGAGAACATGAAAGCTTGGCATTTGCATGGATGCAGGATTATGGCCTGGGCTGGGCTGGTTAAATGATTAGCATTAGCTTAGTCTCAGGATTGGTGCCAAGGCAGAGCAAGGTATGGTACAAAGGCAGAGCATGGCAGAGAAATAATAGAGCAACAGCTCAACAGGCAGGGCTTAGTGGAGATCGTCCAACACAAACAACAACAACACTTGGGATGTCGAGCGGTGTCTCTGAACCTTTTTCCAGCCACAGCAACCTTAAAGCACCCCAGTCTAAAATGTTGAAACATGCACACCATCCATCTTTCAAGCAACACACATGCACACACACCTTAAGTGGCTATAGAAGTGGTACATTTTGGGCTATTTACCATCAGTGGAAAACCTGATGATGGAAAACCTGATGATGCACAACAGAGGTTGCATTAACTGAGAATTATCAGAATTTTTTTTACAATAAATATGACCACCGTCATTCATTTTGGCAGATTATAACACTGAGGTTGATTAACTATAACTTTAAATAATTCTCCTGTCCAGTTGGTGGTAAGTGTGCACATTAATCACCTTTGTCCTGTCTGGTAACTGCATGTCAACCAGCTACGAACACAACAACACGTTTTTAACTGTTATGTATTTACCATGCGTCATGTACAGTACAGTTTATCATTTACTCCACGATCAGTATTACATGTTATATAATACTAAAGCTCCATGCTAGTTTATGCTTCACACAACAATTCATTGTGTCCTAATAAAAAGATTTAACAAGTTGCTTTGTGCCTAAACTGACTTTCATTTGCAATTATTAAAGTTTTCTGCTTAATCAAACTGTTGCCAAAAGTTGTAGGATCAGATAAATTTGGAAATGACTTATGAAATGAATTATGAAACTTCCTGTACTAGTATAGAGGTAAACATTGACATGTAGAAAGGTAACTCTAGAACAGTTGAGTGCAGTAAATTATGTAAGACTTATATCTCATCTAAATTCCCCTGAAAACTATTATAATAAATAAATAACCAGAGTATTTTTATGTTTGAATTACAGTTGGATTAACAAGACTTTATAGTGGCGTGTGTTAGAGTGTTTCATGTCAATGTAAATCATCCCTGCAGACAAAATAAAACATAACAAAATGCATAAAGAAACCACAGATTGGAACTGGATTTTTTGATTCTCCATTTGCCCATCACAGCAACATGTAAACAGGAGACAGTTCTATTACCGTGTATGCAGAAGCCTTTCAGTTATTTCTGGAAGGTGCACTCTATTTGCAGAATAGTGCTACTCTTGGCATGTAGCGCTTGAAGTGTGCTCTTCCAAGCACAGGATGAATGACACTACTTACTGTATTCTTATTACTGCTCCCTGCTTTTTTTGGCGGAGGGGCATGGGGGTGATGCCATTTATCATGCTAGACGTGAGGCTGGGTTTTTATCAAACACATTTTCTCCTACGGGGTGTTCATAGCGCACATCTTTGATGCATTATCAAATTTATTGGAGATCTTTATTTATATATTTTCCTTTTCTGGTGAGAAGGCTAGCCTGGAAACACCACCACCTCAGAAGTCACTGTCACTGAATGTTAATTTCTTCAAGGGAACATAGTGAAAATCCATAAACAAACTGGCACTGAGAGCATTTGATAGCTGGACTGCCTGAAGGACTTGTCTATTGAAAGATTACTGGAGGTAGCCCCAGGAGCTTCTGTAACAGATGAGGTGACTTACATGAGTGCAAATGTGACACATACTCACACATGCTATATTATGGATTTTCAGTGTGAGGAACACCATGCAAATCCTGGATTTAAGAGCCACAGTAGCTAAGAGGGAAATGCATGGCTTCACTTTGGCTTTCTAACAGCCACTCTTTTACTATATCACACCAGTCAAGATTGACACAGTAAAAAACTAAGAACATTTAGCTGAAGCATTATTATTTCATCAAATAAGAACCATCCTGGTAGAGCACATCTTCAGCACTCAAAGAGCAGGTAAAGGCCTGTAGGTCTCCTAGTTGTAACATCATCTGTCGCCAATATTGGTCGCAAATATTATAGGTATTTAAAAAAATCTTTATGAGAACAACTGGAAGCAACTGGTTCTTAAGACTAAAGAGTGGAATCTGTTCACAGCACGCACTTAATTTTCTCTGCTGACTTGCAGCAGTGACTGATTTAGACTGAGCTTCTAGCTCCAATCAGTCGCAGTCACAGGCAAATCACCTTGGTAACGTTACTGCTAGCAAGTTTGGTGGGTAGTACAATTTTAATTCAACTACTGAATCAACTACTTTCTAGGGGTAATTTTCAAAAACAAAAAGCACAGATGAACAAATAAATTTCAAATAAGGATTTCTTGGGTTTTTTATATAATTAGTTGTATATATTTTACCACATAATTCTGTGAGGTCTTAACGTAAATATATATGGAACTGGATTGGAAAAAATAAGTAATTAAATAAAA
>OMLM01014774.1:104240-123238 GCA_900302695.1 Helostoma temminkii | reverse complement strand
CTGTGAAGGCCAGTCAAGTTTATCCACACCAGACTCTGTCATCCATGTCTTTATGAACCTTGCTTTGTGCACTGGTGCACAGTCATGTTGGAACAGGAAGAGGCCAGCTCCAAACTGTTCCCACAAAGTTGGGAGCATGGAATTGTCCAAAATGTCTTGGTATGCTGAAGCATTCAGAGTTCCTTTCACTGGAACTAAGGGGCCAAGCCCAGCTCCAAGCCCTCTCCACCAAACTTTACACTTGGCACAATGCAGTCAGACAAGTACCGTTTTCATGGCAACCGCCAAATCCAGACTCGTCCATCAGATTGCCAGATGGAAAAGTGTGATTCGTCACTCCAGAGAACGCGTTTCCACTGCTCTAGAGTCCAGTGGCGGCGTGCTTTACACCACTGCATTCAACTCTTTGCATTGCACTTGGTGATGTATGGCTTGGATGCAGCTGCTCGGCCATGGAAACCCATTCCATAAAGCTCTCTGTGCACTGTTCATGAGCAAATCTGAAGGCCACATGAAGTTTGGAGGTCTGTAGTGATTGACTCTGCAGAAAGTTGGCGACTTCTTCGCACTGTGCCCCTCAGCATCCGCTGACATTGCTCCGTCAGTTTACGTGGCCTACCACTTCGTGGCTGAGTTGCTGTCATTCCCAAACGCTTCCACGTTCTTATAATACAGCTGACAGTTGACTGTGGAATATTTAGGAAATTAGGAAATTTCCTAAATTTCCTAAATAAATTTCACGACTGGATGTGTTGCACAGGTGGCATCCTATCACAGTTCCACGCTGGAATTCACTGAGCTCCTGAGAGCAACCCGTTCTTACACAAATGTTTGTAAAAACAGTCTGCATGCCTAGGTGCTTGATTTTATACACCTGTGGCCATGGAAGTGATTGGAACAACTGATTCCGATTATTTATATGGGTGAGCGAATACTTTTGGCAATATAGTGTATTTAGATAAGACTGTTAAATGACTGTAAAACACATTAATTTCTTATAGCATTGACAACTTAACAGACAGATAAATTATGATGATTATATGAGTAATCTTACCATGTTCTTAGCCTGCTCTGGACCAGGCTAAATTCAAAGGATGAATCTCCATAGTAACTTAATTCAGCTTTCATGTAAATGAGTTCAGGCTAAATTAAAATGGGATAACTGGAAAATCACAGTTTCGCAAATCTTTACGGTTACATGATTGGGTTTAATTTATCCTGCTTTTGTACAACTAAGTCAAGGATAAATTGAATTCAAAATGAATCCCTTATCTTGGTTTTGTGCAATACCCCTCAGATATATATGTTTATTATGGAAATTAATATTGAAAAATTTAAACATGCTGGCCCTAAAATAAACTGCCCTTTGGTGGCTCATGATTTAAATGGGATAGGCATCAGTGGAAAAATGGAACCTGAGGAGTCAGTGACAGTGGACCAAAATCTAGTGTGCGGAAGGAGGTGAGTGATCACCATCACTAGGAAGGATTTGATAACTGTTTTCATGAGGACAACCACAATCACCACAGAGATTCTCTCCTCAGACTGGCCACAATGCAGGACTACAGACTGTTTTAACAATGTTTTAATGATGTCTACAATTACTACAAACAAACACAGAAATCATTTGGCATTTTTCAATGGCCATTCTGACTGTTTTTGATGATCATTTACACTGACTCCTCTGTCTCTCTCTCTCTCTAGCGGTGGTGTATCTGCAATAGAAGCAATGTCTGTGTGTGTCGATATATCACAGTATATGCTGAGGATGACTGTGCCATGACTCACGTATTTTAGCAGAGGTTACATAATATATGACAGAGATGTATCTATGGGTAGGAATTCTGTGATATGGTGCCTGCAGGTGGGTGTCAGTGTATGTGAAGCTGTCAACTGCAGCGGCAGTGGGAGACTCGCTATGAGCTGTGTACTGTAAGCACATTTGTAAACACACCTGATAATGAATAGAATGAAGACAACAACTACATCTATTTTCTCTTGCAAAATCCAGACCTGTGTCTTTCTTTTTTTGTTTGTTTGCACCAACATGTAGATGTGTTAAGTTTGCTCCTTCTGGCAGTGCTCATCTGTTGCCACACGTGCACAACCTAACGGATGTGCCTTGTGTTGAATTTTTAAAAAGCAGATGAATATGTTGGAAGATAAGACAAAGTAGATGCACTCAGTTTATTGTGATCACACAATTAGCATCAAAGGCTAGTTCTCTGAACAAAGTTTCCATAGTAACACTTCTGTTGGTGTTAAATGAGGAAAAAGAGAGGTGGAAAGTTTGGTGAGCTACAGTAACAGAACCATCACAAAAGCACGAATGCCTTCCCTATAATTGTGCTAAAATTAATGAGTATAATAACCCAACTTTCAACAGGAACACATAAGGCTGAACTCTAAGATGCCTCCACAATTGAAGAGAATGTTTATCATCTTATAACAATTTCCTTGAATGGAAGAACTGTACTGTAAGAGCAAGAGAAAATGAGCTACAGTAAAAAGCAGAGAACGCAGCAGAATCAGTGAAAAACAGAAGCTGGGCGGAGCTTAATGACCCCCTGTAGTCAACAGGAGATGAGCTAAATAAAACATTAAAACCAATATTATGTCATTTCCACTGCACCATCTAACCTCTGCATACTGATAAGTCAGTGGGTGTGAGAATACTAGGCCAATATTCTACCCACAGTAGGGCGTTATCGTGGCTCATCCATATTCATGACCCCATCCCTGTAACCCCACATTCTGCTGGGATGTGTTTCTGCAAAGGTAATCACATTAATGTAGGTGCAGTTCACAGCTCGGCTTCTTGAACTCAGCTGAAACATTAGTGTGGCTCAGTATTATACTAAAGTATACACTAAATTACCTGTAATAACTGATTGTGTAACCATTCTAAAAACATACAAAGTGCTGTCCAACTCTTACTGAGTCATAGTAATGGTACCAGAGAATCCGTAGATTGGATGTTACAGTTTCCTCTGTATGACCCCATCCAACTGCACCATTATGAGAAGCATTTGCTGAAAATGTCAGGATGGAGATATGTCCTCAGTTGACATTTTAAAGAAGACATGTGGCACAGGTGTCACAGAAAAACCTCAGAAGGAAAGAGACAATGGCAGTTTCATTACTACGTACTGTCTTTTCATGACTGTGAAGTAATGATGAACACAGAGTCACACCTCCTGATAACTTGCAAATGAATAAACAACAGGTTTCAGGGGGGAAACAATCACAAGGAAAGAGGAATAATCAAACAAAAAGACAAAACACAGAAGAAAACAAACACAGAATAATTGTTATTTTGTAACATTACATATGAAAACATTTAACTTGCACATCTGAATATATTAATTTCCAGAAATCAAAGACAGAATTAAAGTTCAGGCTCCTCTCACTTCACTTGTCCCATGATGTCTCTGCATGCTGTCATCAACAGCGGTGATGTGACCTCAGACAACTTAGACTTCAACAGATTTCCATTCTGCTGCTCTGCTTCATGCAGCACACTATTCGTTGTCAGAGTTTTCCTGTCAACAATCATTGTCACCATCAGAGTATTCAGCCTCACAGCCCATGCTGGCATTTGAAGCAGTGGATCACATGCTGTCAAGTAGCACAAACACACGAGTGCCGAACTGAGTGCATCTGCATCAACACCAAAGCAATAGTGGTGTGCTGATTCTTGAAGTCAGAAATGTAACATCTCTGAAGAAATGTGCGTCCTGTCAAGGCCGATTTATTCTTGCAGGGCTACGAGCTGACCTTAGACCCGGAGCACACTGACTGTTCTTTTAAAGGTCAATCCAGCAGGTGAGGGAGAAACACAACACATGCTCAGAAGAGCATATCATGTTGTCCCAGATTACACCTTACCAAACTGCATATTTGGTCCTTTCACTGGACTGAGCAAATTTTCTGATCCTACTGTCCCACTTTTTTCAAATGTCTTGAGAGTTTAGAAATAAAATGTTGTTTGACATTTTAAAACTTAAGCTAGTGGTGGCATGAGACTTAAAATCAGTCCAATCTGTTCAGCCCAGCCCTCCCTCTCTGTGCTTCCTCACACTCTTTTACAATCTGCAACGCTCCACCACACTCTGCACAGCCTTTCAGGTCAAATTACAACAAACAGGAATGCTGCAAAGACATTATATGCTGTACTTTCGAATTAATATGAAGAGTTCCAAGCAACGTTCTGCTATTGCATTCAAAAAGTAATTGCACTGGAAAAAAAAAAAAAAAAAAAAATCACCGTAAGCTATTTAATAAATACAATTTTTAATTTGTATTTTTTTTCTGTCTACAGATAGCTAGCAACTCTGTGAGGCTTTACCCAAAGTCAGCGGCACTTTGAACTAAATGCTATTGCCAATATGCTAAAACCACAGACCACCACTACGTCTAAAGTTATATCACTTCTCACAACTGTGGCTAAAATGGTTTTTAAACAACTTCTATTTGTAATTTTTTAAACATTATCTCTCTCATCCCAAACTAAAACTCTAAAACTGATAATATAGTGTAGATACAAAATCTAACCTTTTTTTTTTTTAACCTTCGTACTTTATAAAGAAATTCAACACTAGACCAAATGGCTTAAGTAATTAATACTGTCAAGTTGTGTTCAAAGTGAAATAAAATATTAATGCTTAGTATAATACAAATACTGTTTGTATTTTGATGCCCCTATTGAAAATTTGTCATATCTGATTTTGTGACCAAGACCAATAGAAACATAAAAACAAATTAAAAGTAATAACCCTGCATTAGTCCAGTATTTTTAAACCTTATTTTAATCTAAAAACAACCAGCTCCAGTCAAGCACAGACATTGTTTTGGCTTCTGCTATAATCCATATCTGTCCCCTGCTGTTTTTAAATGGAAAAGCTTTGCCAAGTGCCAAACACTCCGTCGGTAAAAAGCTTTTTGCTGTTCTGCTCCACGGCTGGCCAGAGAAGATTTAATTAAAACTCTGATCTGACACATTCACTGTTATAGCCCCTGACTGCACCACTATTTACTTAGGTGTTTATGTGTATGTATTTATGCATGTGTATGTGTCTGCATTAGTGTGCACCACCATTTCATGCTGTTTATGTACACATACAGGTTTTAATCTCACATTTTTTTATGTATATGAAAATTTGTGCATCCGTATGTGTGTGTGTCTGTGTTTATGTGAGAGATTTATGTAAGTGTTTTGGTAAATAGCATTTGCAATGTGCACAGACCCTAAAAAATTCATTACAAGATGCACGCTCCATCTAAAATCTATTTCACCATCTGGAGACTTTCATGACAAATCAATCTTGTTCGTTCTAAGGAAAAGTCATTCAATTTAAATAAAAAGGGACCTTTTTGCAAACTGCAGGCAAGTTAACATTAGATACACAAAAATCTAAATTTACTATGCTCTGAAACAAATTTATCTCATATATTTGTCCTCTGCTTCAGTTTATAGTTGCCACATTCCTACATTAAATAAGAGAGACTGAGTGTATAAATGTCACAGGGATGTCCCATAATACCTACACTCTTACAAACTAGGTTATGTATAAACTGGGCCAGTGAGGCAGAATTTGGCCTAATACTGTATGTATCTGGGCCTCGACTCAGGAGGGGCACAGACAGTGTAATAAGTCTGTCTGTCAGCTGATGGCTACATCTGATGGCTCCCCCCTTGTGAGTGCTGTCATCTCAACATCCTGCTCCCAGCCTGAACAGCGCACCCCAAATCACAGATCTAAATCTGTAACCAGTGTGTAGACAAACCCACACGTACATGCTCTGCCTGTCTGCAGCTGAAATTAGGCTGTCAAAGTTAACAAGAAGCTAGCCAAGTGCTTTGTTTCCCTGTCAACCAACAATAACAAATGAATAATAATCAATAACGACTATTGCTGGAGTCAAAGTGGCCTAAATATAAGTGTGAATGGAAAGGGAATTCTAGTTCGTCATCAAAAACAAAGTCAACATTTTTCACAATTTCTTTGTTTGTTGACAGTTATATCTGGAGGCATTTTTTTCATTTGATAGACAGTTATGTCTTTGTTCATCACTCTTCACTATCTAGCTAACACACCCTTGCCTAAATGTAGCTCTCTGTTGTCATCTTTCTGACAGGGTGGCACAAAGGCTTTATCAAACAGATTATACAATTTGGTACATGCCACATGATAATCCATATAGTACATTTATAATATATATGTTAAACAAAATGTATACCCATAAAAATCTTAATTTTTATATATTTTATATTAATTTCTGTTCAACAAAACACTCCGTTTAGTTTTTTTGTTTGTGGGTTTTTTGTAACATGAACACATTAAAAGTTACTACACATAGGCAGTAGTAGGTTTTACAGTATTGTACTGCAAAATTTGAAAGCATCTTTGTGTAAGATGTCAATGTCAAAATAACAAACCTAAGACGATAAGAAATCCACCAATCAGTTGAAAGAATGATAAAACAAAGCTCCAGCTTTTATGTAAAGTGTTAGCATTATGTGAGGGTGTAGGATTAAGAGGAACAGGAACATGGTCAGGAACAGATAGAGGCCTAGCTATATTAAGAATGACGCAATGTTTCTAAGATGTCTTACTCACAACTACAGTGCAGACAGCAAGAAGAAAAAACATTTTCCAAAGTCTCTTAGGTATTTGAGCACTAAATTTAAAACTAAAGAAAAAAAATGCTGCTTTAAGCTTGAAAGGTGTTTGTGGGTGATGAAATATATATAAATACTGTGACAATATTTTGAGCTATCATCCAACCCTACCATTTACGCTATGGTTCATGTAAATGGATAGACCTTAAAAGTTGCATGAAATGAGTAATAAATAAAACACTGAAATGGATTAACCCTACTCACCTTATGACTATACACAACCATTCCCCTCTTTAAAGCAGAATACCAGTGAGTCTTGCCCTTAATCAGGCACTGTTGTGTAAGTGAACCAGATTAGATGGAGAATAATTCAGAGCCATTAGAGCACTAAAACACACTTAGACTTCATTAGAGAAAGAGAAAGTGGGAAGTAACTGCATGGCAAGCAGACTCATCTTTGGTGCTGGTAAATATATTAAGGCCAGGGAGTTAACTGGGCTGAGCTCTCGATGAGGAGCTGTGTATAATCTTTTAGGTCACAAACCAGAGGGCGGCTGTCATGACAATCACTATGGGATGAGAAACACTGCAAGGGTTTGAATAGGCTGCGAAGTTATCAGAGATCCCAAGGGTGGATGATGTCATTTGTCCTAAAATCGGTGCCTGTTTTGACGTCTGTCGAGGGCAGTTGACAGTTCACACATGTGACTCACAAGCGTCACTTTATGTGTGTCAACACAACAAACCAAAACGAGTCTACAGATTCTGTTCGGCTTCTAATTCAAACGAAAGTGACATTACTCAGTTAGACCATCTTAAACAGTTTGCAAAACCTTTTCTATTTTTAAACAATGAAAACTCAAGAAATCATACTCATATTCATGCAGGGCTACAAAAGCATGCACTGACATTAACATCCATGTCATCCTACAATGCACACACAGACACAGACATACACTGTATGTCAGGTGTCATCTTTCTGAGTAAAAAGATAATTGGACTCAACATCTTGAGCTGTCAGCTTACAGGAATTACAGTTACCTCACTGTAACAAGGTCACAGACTTTGAACAACAGCTACAGCAACATCAAACTTGAAGTGAATCTCATTTGCAACTGATTTTAAATTCCTCATATTAATCTTCATCATTTGTACCATAACAATGGTAAAATAGCTCATCAACGACATGTTTACAGTATGTGATTACATCCTCTCTCCAGCACAAAAAGGACTAATTCTAAGCATCTTTGGCTAATCAGGCCATTAACGTAAAGATAGCTGTTTGCCAATGTGCAGTAAACAGAGCAATTCATCTGAAAACGAAGGGGCTCGTTACCCTTGCTTTGCAAATGCAACTCCATGTCAAAATCTGAATTAAACAACTCCATCACAAATACAAGCTGCAATCAACTTCCTCAGTCCCAGCCTACTTAAGATTCTGATCACAGAAATGTGGGACATTGCATCACAACTGCAAGAGCATATGAAAGGTGACGGAGCAGTAGAGACACTGGGGCAGAAGGAACAATGGGGACAGTAGAGGGAGGGCTACTGATTGGACCAGGTAACCTGCGGGTACAGACAGCAGCGGACAGCAAGCGTGAGAAGGAAAAGGAATGTAGGCTTTCATATTTCATTTGCGGCCACACACAGGTTTTCTATTAGATGACAAATGACACGCTTCACACCCTGCCTAGTGCAGATATCACTCAGCACAACTCTTCCTCCATTTCTCTCGTATTTCCCTCCTGTACCTTAAATCTCCAAATACCTACTGTCTCATCCCAATTTTACTCCTTGGCCACCACCAGCCAACACACCTGTATATCCATACATGTGTGTGTATTTTTCTGTCAGTGTGTCTTCCTTTCCAGCACTGTTGTTCCAGCCAGATATGTTAATGTAGTTAATCGGATTGTCGCCTGTGGGGAAGCAGCACAAGTTTCACAAAGTTACCAGTTAATTTTACCTTAATTCATTCAGCAGTTGCCTGTCCTCCTGCAGTTTGTGTGTGTATGTTTTCTGTGTGTGCATGTAGGGACACAGGGTGTGTGAATGTTTGTGCCTTTGGATGCATTTTTTCCTCCCTGAGCCATATTACCATCAGTTTGGCAGAAATTAACCATAATCACATTAGCGGCTCTCCCTCCTCGTCTGCCTCAAGCATATATGTGGGACAGAGTTGGCAGCAAGTTTCCTTCCCCGTTATCTCATGCCAGCTCTTGTGACAATGACAACAACTTAAGTGTTGACAAAGACCACTTACAAAGGTTGTGTAAGTGCTCACAAAAACACTGTAAATATGATACTTAAATTTAAAGCCACTGAAATGTCAATTAAAAGAATCACAAATCCGATGACCTTATGTCGGCTTGTCATCGTGGTCGCCCAATAATGAAACAAACCATGTGTCAGAGATTCAAAGCAAGACAACGGCATTAACTCCTGCTTTGCTAAGAATGATGGCCCCCCACTGTGTCTGGGGATCGTGTGGCACAGAGAGATGGGTGTTACATATTTCACTCTCTGAAAAGTCACCAATAGAGTCACATGGCATACCCTTCCATGGTCCTTCACCCTGTGCCCTTGGTCCCCACAGTATATGTGGACATGACTGAGGTAGTTGAGATTTTGTTAAGTACCAGTAGGACACTCTAAATTTACTCTCCCCTGACAGTGACCTTGCTGCACTGTCTCCATCTCCTAAGTCTGAATGCCAGCACTGTCAATCAACCAGCTTCTTCATCTCCCCCAAGCGCCACCTTAGGGGCTATTCTAATAGGGTGCACTTTGGCATTAATGGACAAAAGGCTGCTTACGGGACTGTTTGAGAGAAGGGCAATCATTACAATGAAAACACTGACTATCATAGCAACTTCAGCTGTCCAACAGATAAGCAAAACAAGAGTGCAGTAGTGAAAAATAGCACACAATGCAACTCTTTTTTCAAAAGGGTACCTTTTTATTTTCAAGCCAATGCTTTTTTTCTCCAAACCTTATTTTGAGAAGTATGTCCTTCAGCAAACAACTTTTTAAATCTATCCTCTCTGTTGTTAAGTGTGGTCATGAAAGACTCAGTCTGCTGCCAAAAATTATTTAGGGAGACTTGGCATCAGTGTGCATTTTTTGGATATGCAGTAACAAACGGTGAGATAGTAGTGCCAGCTGTTTGCAGTCCAGGCATACAGAAAAACAAGCTTCTCCAGGAATTAGTGGTCACACTGGTATTAAACACGCACACATACACATACACCTTTCCCTCTCAGCAAATTCTCTGCCAGGCAAAGAAGATTTAATGTTGCAGTGTCAAAACTGCTTCTCATTCAACTTTTTTTCTGATCTACACATTCACACCAGTATCTGATTTTTATTATCTTATGGCCAATTTATTCTTTCAGTGTCCATATATGTGACATAAAAGTAGGACATATGTCCATAGCAAATATGTGTCCATCAGATGTATTATTTGTCCTTTAGTATTTTTGACTGTTCTGCAGTCTTAAAGACTTTGCATTAACATTTAGCTTTTATTCAAAAGGTAATGTGTTGTCGTGTGATTTCACAAGTTACTTTTTATTTAATCTAATTCTGGTCTACTGGAAAAAAAGATTTGGAAAAAAATTTTCAAGTTCATTAAAAACAATTAAAATAATAATAACATTATTATTTTAATTGTTTTTTAATGAACTTGAAAATCATGACATTCATGATTTTCATGTGTGCTCACACACACATACACTAAACTGCATCTTAAAGGTGGTCGATCAAACATTTTCCACCAGTGCTGACAAAAGCCTCTCGTCACTGAACAGAGACAAGCTGCTTTTATCGACTTGCGTCCAGAGGCTCCCGGCAGCTATTATAGCAACAATGAGTGACTGGCCCAGTCAATAGACTCTATTAGTGGACCGCTCCCTTAGTCCCATGCCAGCACACACAGTGTGAGCAAGACAAAGCAGAGGGAAGAGAGACTTGGGGACTGTATGAAGGTCAGTAAGGAGCAGCAAACCTTCTAAAGGAAATGTGTTGTGTATGAGAGAGAGAGAGAGAGAGAGAGAGAGAGAGAGAGAGAGAGAGAGAGAGAGAGAGAGAGAGAGAGAGAGAACCTGGAGTAGATCAATAAGCAGAATAAACAGATGCTGACACCAGACTCAGGTATCAGAGACATCGATGATAGCAAGTGCTAAATACATAGACAAGCCCTTGGTCACCACACACACAGACAGATTACTTTGTTATTGACACATTAGTAGATGATCAATTTTATCCTCCCACAAAGTCATGTTTATAACATCCCAACAAAGTAACCAACGACCTCAGCTCTTTTATATAGTACACAGTATGTGAATGTGATTGCAAGGCTTCAGTGACCCTCGTCCTGCCTGCCTGAGGCAAATTTAGACTGATCTAGATGAGCTGTGAGTTGCTCATGCTGCTTCGCTCTAACAGAGGGAATAATAGCCAAGGCAAACACTCTCATTCATCTCTGAACATAGATAATACCACCTATCATTAATGACGCCACACATCCTAAACAGACAAAGATTAATATAACAGTTCACAAGGCAGAGACAGCGAGTGAGTCAAACAGGAAAAAAACAGCAAGGAACAGCAGCATGTCAGACTGATTTCAGCTATGATGTGATAATATAAAGCCTGTTACTGGCAACTGCATGTCTTCGGAACATGAGTTACCAAACAGCAATTCAGGAGAGACTGGGTGGGATCCTGGAAAAGGATGGGTTGATTGGTTTGAAACAGGTTTGAAAATAAGGCGGTCCATAAATAAGAACCTAAAGTGACACCTCTTTGCACATTGTGAAATGAAAAATATGACAAAGTAGACCCAAGACTGTTGAGCAGTTACAATATAAACAGCATCATGCAAGAATGGGACATGTACATCTCTCCCAAAACTCCAGCTACACCGTGGTAAACATGACCCTGTCACAACTTTGATACATATTGCTGCCATCAAATTCAACATTACCCTATTTTTTCTTAAATTGGTATATTTGATATGTTTTTATGTTCTATTAATTCTATTATATCTATCCATTATAAAATATGGGTTTATAATAAATGCAAATCATTGTATTCTGTTTTATCCCAATTTTGGATAGATTTTGAATTGGGGTTGTACTACAGAATGGCTTCTGTGATGTAAAATTGGCCTTTTGGAGTGGTCCAGTCAGAGCCCTGACCTCAATCCAACAGAGAAGGTGTGAAATGACTTCAAGGGAGCTGTTCACACCAGATATATATATGTCCGATATATGGCTGAGCTGAAGCAGTTCTAAAAGGAAGAATGATACAGAATTCCCCTAGTTGTGACACGTCTGTCACTAACCTTAAAATACTCACAGAAGGTCATGTAGGTCATTAAATAAAGAAAAGGAAAGAGTCTGAGAAGGCAGTGTATGGGATTATTGTTTTTAAATTGCCAATTTATCTTCTATTTACTAAAGTTAAAACATCTGACACTGAGACAACTTTGCAGATGTTTACAATCCAATGTTTGTTTTGGTGTCTAAAAATCTTTAAACACACAAAAATGTGCCTCATGCTGAACTTTAACACAAAAATCTTGAGATTCAGCTTGTCCTGTTTTTTTCTTTAGCAGCCATCTCCCAGTATTGGAAACCAACAACAAAGGCTGTACAGATGAAAGCACAGCTCGTGCATGTACACACCGATTGTCAGCTTGTGTGCAATCCACTACATATAGCACTGTTTCTTTTAGGTAAAAGAATAGGTTTGATGATTTAGTGAATTTAACATTCATGTACATTGTACTTATTAACAAACAACATTACATTAAGGGCAAATGCTTCAACAATAGGAATAAAAATCCAAAAAGTTAAATATCAACCACATGCAATAAGTGAAGGAAGCATAGTAGCCTGCAACTGAAAAATATACTCACTAAAAAAAGCTTAGATGAAACCCTAGTATATCTGAATTAAACACTACAATATGCAGTCTGAACTGACAGTCAGATAAAATAACTAAACAAAGACAGTAACTCATGACTACACTCGCAAAGGCCTGTGATACAAAATAGATGTGAGCATTTGGAGAAGCAGAGATAGGCTGGTTCTTTGTGAAACTGTCTTCTCTCTAAAGCCTCTTGATCTTGCTGGGTTCAAGAGAGATGACCAAAGTCTGACCAGTGCTTACAGTGAATAGATATAAAATGTCAAGAGGATTAAAATAAAAAGAAGCAGACTGGTGCATTTCAGCTAGTCCTCCCCTTCGTCTGATAAAACAATTCTGTGCGCAGAGCAATGAACACACTGAGATTTGTCACTAAAAACAATGTATTTCTATACAAAAGTTCTACCCACAATGCAGCATGCAGCATGATTACTATAGCACTGAAAACAGTAGCCACACGGCATCACTGTTTTGATGCAATAACAATATGCATTTATTTCAGATGCCATGTAAGTTTGTTTTGCACATAATGAGGAGGGGAAGAGTACACACAAGACCAAACAGAAATTTTTATCCATAATAAAATGTGTATATTGCCTACTGAAGGTCATTGCTTCTAAAAGATCTAAAAGTAATCATATAATGGAGAAATATATGAAATGCATATTGTATAAAATGTTCTTAAATTCTGTCAGATAGTGAAGCCAGAAAATTCATACCTGTGTAGGTTGAAGACTACAAAAGCTTAAGGTGACCAAGAGCTGGCAGTCATCGTAGACCCAACCCAAGTGTACTTCTTTTAAGAAGAGACCACATTCATTTAAAGGAAGTCAAATTAATAGTGACCCAGAATATAGAATAGAAAAAAGGGAACACAAATGCACTGAAAGCTGCCAGTTGAGATGGATTGGTTTCTGATAAAATGTCTTTCTCTGGGGGTTTTCCAGTAAGTGGGATAAGACTCTAGGATAAAGCTAAGAAAACACTGGAGGGATTAAATATCTCGTTTAACTTGGTAACATCTCAAATCTTCCAGAAAGAGCTGGAGGACAGAAGTGGTGAGAGGGACTTGTGGGCTACCTTACCTAGCCTGCCCAAAAAGCTGCTTATAAACAGCCATAGCGTGCATGAGTTTTAAAGTGAGTGACCACATGGCACGTGTTTAATTAAAGTTAGCATACGGGTTGGGTCAGTCCGGATTTAATTTAGAGATAAGTCCAAAAGGGGGTAATTGTGATACTGAGCTTTGTGTGTTTAGGTTTGCAAAACTGGATCCATGTAAGACTCTGGTCTGTGTTGACTCCTGTTCCAACCTTCCTGTCCATTAATTTTTGTTTCCTAAATAACTCATGTTATGCCTAAAAAGTGGTTGGGTTGAAACTTCAAACAGTTCTCAACTCAAACGCATTATTTATTTAATACAGAAAATTCTATTTTTGTGGTTAAATGTGGTCTTAAAAACCCATAATGTACAATGTAAGTTTCACTTAATTTAGCATATAATACTCTCTGAAATTTAGGCAATGCAAATATAGATTAAAAAAAAAAACATATTAGCAGTTCATTTTAAGAAACCTGTCTCTTTTTTTGTTGTTGTTGTTGTATTTACTGCTGCTCTTTAAAAAAGTATTTATTTTTAAACTCTATAACCAAGAACTGCAGCCCTACACCCTACGGTATATCAGACCACCATAATTTTATGTTGCATTTCATATTTAAGATTTATAATATGTGCACCGTTTGTTGTGCTTGCAGACGATAAAAGTCTTCAATCTTGGACCCCAATATACAAAGCCTGGATTTTTATAGAACTGTATTAGAAAACAATGCTACATTAGTTATAATTTGTAGTCATTGCTGCTGTCCCTGACACTAGTTCAAGTTCAGGAGCTACAGTTTTTGTCTGTCTAGTAAATTCAAGTTCAGCATAATTGTGAAGTAAATAGTGAATTGTGAAATAAACAGCAAAATTAGATTCAGATTTTCTTTTTGAATTAATTTTTTACTTCTCAGTCTATGTCTTTAATATACAGAGGCTTGGATTAACTACAGCTTGAGAGGGGTAAACACAGTACTGTTAATCTACTGAGGAGTTTATTACGGTGTGTATTCAACTAATCATTCAGCCTCAGAGATTTAAAGAGAGAAAAATAACACACAATCAATAACAATTACACAAATCAGAACACAGCTGAATATCATGCCACCTAACACTGGAGAGTTTCTAGAGAGGAAGGATTAAACTGACTGACAAATACAACTTTGCCCTTAAGGTTTTGTTCATTCACGTTGCATTACTAAAAAACTGACTGGTACTATGGCAGACACTATTGCGAGCATTTACACACAAACACTGATGGAAGTGGTGTAATTGTCAAGACATAAAACATTAGCATCCAGATGGATTTCCCACACACATTTACAAGAATAAATTTCACAGTTTAAAATACAATTTCTGCAGAAGTGCAGGAGAATAATTGTTTTGTTGTCACTACATTTACCAGCATGACGCAAATAAGTCTTGCTAAAGTCTCATCTAAAGTCTTGCTCACTTTCTTTCCCCTTTTTTCTCACATAAACACGTTTATTCAACAGTTTTTTTTACATTATTTCTTTGTGTGCTTATCCCTGCAGGCAAAATTAGCAACAACCTTCTGACAGCTCAGTCATGAGTACAAAAATATGACACACTCAAATTAGAGGGACAAGCCAGGAACACTGACTTCACAGGACTTTTCAACATGTCAGTTGCTTATGCTTCATTAACACACCACCATACCACACACACATACACGCACAACCTCAGACACACACAAACACAAAGAGGGATGAGCTGCAACAGCTGATTCCAAGCTGGTAAAATACCAAGATTTGTTGTGCTACATGGCCAAACATATCCCTTATTTAATCTTTAATTCAGGTTCTCCATTTATCTAGCCTTTCCCTGACACTACTGATATTGGCAATAAAGGAATGACTGATGACATGACCATTGCAGAACGGTACTAATGATAAAAGAGGAGGGGCCAGTCAAATATTTTTCAATGCATTAGTTAAATAATTATATCTAGTGTACTGATTTCTGATTAGCATGACTTGGCAAAGTAATATCCTGGCATATTCAATGCAAATGCTAGGATATTAAAAGCTCTAAACATACAACCATACTTGGTTGTGCTATACATCAAAGCATATCCACGTGTAGTTTTACATGCCTACATGCTTATAAACAAACTTCTTTTTTTTTTTTTTTGAATCCGAGTTCTCGTCTGAAGCAAAACAGACACAACACAAAACTCACTCTTTTGGAAATACTGACGCTGCTGTCTTGTCGTTTTGAAGTCGGAGAGCCCCGGGATGTTTTGCTGTGAGATGCTCATGCATAGCTGTTTTTGCTGCTTTGGTAATGTTAGGTCATTTCAGATTTACAAATGGCAGAGAACCATTTCATTAGGTCTCTGTTTATGGAATCCCACTTTTTCGATGATGCCGTTCAGGTTGTTTGGGATAAAGACATATGTTCAGCATGTCTGGGAGAGGGAAATGCCATAATTTAGGATGAATATAAACATTATGATCCACTGACACATTCCATGCAAATCTATCTATCTAAATGTAACTGACTGCCCTGATGCATTGTTTAGCCATATACCATATGATATACTGATGTTTTCCACGTCTTTTCATGGTTTCACCTGTCACAATATGACAACAGGGCAATCTGAAAATATAAATTGGCGATCTCTGAGGTGTGTCATGGAACTTAATGTGGTTAATGCATATTTAAGTCCTAAGAGTAGGACCAGGCAGCCCTTTATTGAGCTTCTCCTGGACCACAGTACAAGTCAGAACATTTGATAGAGGTTACCTATGCTGCTCTGAGAGACAGGGTACAAAATCAGTAATTGTACATTACACTTCAGCAACTCTCCATTATGGAATACTAGTGCCTGTTGTGCCCTGCTCACAAAAGTTGAGGATAATTGCTGTGGGTGTGGAAGTAATCTTGTGCTTTTGAGCCAATTTTCAAAACCCCAAAGGTGTTGGCCAAGATAGAGGTACTGTGAGCAGCAGGGAAGGTAAGAGGGAGAGGCCAGGGAGAAAGACAGACAAAGGGATGGGGAAAGGGACGAAGCATAGGCTTCAAAAGAAAGAGAGTATCTTAGAGAGGTGGACTGAAGCATCAGCCAGATGGAAGGGAGACAGAAGAAAGGGAGATGAACAGGAAGAGAGAGCATGTGCCACACATGCACGTGCCAGTGCATGTGAGGTGCGTAGATCTGTGCTTGCTTGCCCGCTCTAGTGTGTGTGTGCACCAGACTGAGTAAGCCTCCCTTTATTTGCTATAAGGATTAGGAGGACAGCTTCAACACATGCACATTCTCGGGCTTAGTGCGGTGCCAGACACTGAGGCACACTCACAACTGAGAGAGTGAGAAAAAAATATGCACAGAGGCACACGCTGCAGAAATGATGAGCACATTCAACAACTCTTGTTGAAGGCTCAGGCAGAGGATCAGAAGTGAAGACAAAGACAGTTTAATATACTGCATCAGACACTTTGAAGGCCAAGACACACTGTTAACACTTCAAGCAGGCTGTGATGTGATTAGTATTGATGTCTCGCAGAAATTTCAAATCTACAACTCTGAAATTGGTAACTATTGAATAAAGTTTCTTCCATCATCTTTGATAATTTTTATGTTTTCCTGAGGCAGAGCTATGTGCTGCTGCATGAGGAAGCTTAACCCAGTCACCATGGTCACGCAGGTCAAACTCTATCATACCAATTCCCTGGGTTTGAGTAGCTGCTAATCTCAACTGGCTCGGGAGTGGATTATCCAATTAAAAAACCCTGACCCCTGAAATGACCCACACACCACCAACAGGCACATACAATTGCCACTAGGAAAGATAAAAGGACCATGACTGACATTTTTTGGTAACAGGTAGATATTTTTAAGTAATTACTTTCTGAACCATGGTAGAGATAAGGTCGATAAGTTGCATGCAAATGTTTTTTTATAAAGGATTCTTTCCTTTTTATCTTATTCATTCCACTCTGACACCAACTAAATGAAACCTCTAATCTATAACGTTTTTATCTAGGTCACTGTTGTTTTAAAAAGTCATAGAGCTTTGTGGCACTAGCCCTTTTTACACAGAAATCTAATGTATTAGTGAGAAGGTGACCTTCTCTTTAAGACACCTCTGCCTATTTACACTGCAATTAAAATTAGTAAAGGGGCTCCAAAGTGCATTTTAAAGCTACCAGCACCCAGTATTAGTGACGTGACAATTATTGATAATAATATATTATTGCCTTTAAAAGATTACTGTTGGGTGAACCATTTGTGTGCTTTTACTAGATTTGCACATTAAAGGCATCATTTGAACTCAACCCCTGATGACGCGCATCAAGTACAACATGTGCATAAAGGATTACAGTCAAAGCTTCAGTTTCATACAGGAACATGTGGGTGAAAAAATGCAGCAGTAGAAATGCTAGTTAGATCACTACAACCCGCAGATCTGATGTCAAGAAATGACTGGATAAAAGTTAGAGTTGGAGCAGGTCTGGGGTCTTGATGGTTGAGCAATATCCCCAAAAAACAAACAAAAAAAAAAAACGCCCTTCTTCTGCTGCCTTCCTCCACCAACTTGCATATCATAGTGGTCATTGCAAGTCTCTCCAATTCTCAAGCATAGCATTATGCCTAATCTCTGAAATACACTGCTCAAACTGAACAAAATGCATGACTACTGTGAGAGTTCAAATCATGTGGTAAAAGCTGTTTCTCCTCTGTGTATGTGGGACAGTCTCCCAGGAGAAACAGCAGTAGTCTCTAGTTTCACAATAAGATGTCACCAAAATTTCACACACCCAACACCGCCTCAGCTTGGTATGTTTTATACATGGGCGTAAAAGGGGCTACTGCTGGGAAGTTTTTTATGATTGTCCTAAATTTTTTAACCTAACATATACAGTAATCAAAAAACATTCAATGTATTACATTTAACAGTAATGGACAACATAAGCACCTCGCAATGTGTTGAAAAGTAGAATGTTATAGTTTTTGTGTTATTTGTCAAAGTTAGTTCAAATTATTTGTATCAATTCAAATTCCATCTCTTCAAGGTTCTTTGGCTGATTAGACAGCATCAGTCAACGGTGGCTTTGCTTATCAGAGGAAATTGTTCTTCTTTTAATAATCAAAAACCAATTTCAGAGGCTTCCAGCAGTTTCATGCCTATGCTGCTGTATGCCTTCACTGTGCACTGATGTTTGTTTACTGCATTCACTTCACAGCGTCATAAAAGTCTGTCAATAAGACACAAAGACACAGGCAGAGAGAGAGAGAGAGAGAGAGAGAGAGAGAGAGAGAGAGAGAGAGAGAGCAGAGTAGAGCACTGCCGAGCAGAGGAGGAATCCTGTGCA
>OMLM01014774.1:92329-102853 GCA_900302695.1 Helostoma temminkii | reverse complement strand
TCCTTCATAATCAGCCATACAGTATTTAAGTGTGTGCAGGCCTTAAGTAGAATGTGGGCAACACACTTAGGTAGCGAGTGGAAGTTCTGACAGTAGACAATATCAAAATGCTGAAAGAATGGGAAAGCCACCATCTTACCTATTCATGCGTCAGAACAATCGGTGATGCTAACTGGCAGCTTGTACTTTCTATAAACAGTAAAAGGGTTTTTGGGGTGAGATCCTGTGTAGAGAAGTGTGTACAAGGCGGACTATAAAGCCTACATAGGAAAATTGAGGTAAACTAGGTTTCTAATATAAAATAGTGCTGCACAATTAATCTAATCGCAATAGCAATATCAACTACATAACAGCAAATGGGTGCAATTTAATATGCACACATTAACATGACAACCTGCTTGTTGTTTGTGTGCAGTTTACACTTATAATTAAGTGTGTGCTGACCATTAAGGGCTAAAATGTGCACTTTACATGTCAGAGATTTTCAGCTGTATTCATTGTGAGAGAGTTGAATTCATGAGTATTTGCAAGTGATGTAAGTAGAATGTAACTAGAGTTTAAAAGTTTCCTTTAACTCAAAATATGCTGGCTTCGTGCCCCAAACCTTCTTGCATTGAAGAAGAGCCAAGGAGAACAGTAGCATGAGAGAATAGGGATGAAAGCAAAGCTTAAAATAAAAAAAAAAAACACACACAGAAAAAAGATGCAAGACATTTTCCATGATAGATGGCTTAACCTCCTCCTGTCACTGCAAATTTTAGAATCAGTCTTTACAAATACAGTTTTGCTTCATACTCAAGGTCGTACCGACTGCAGCTTGATAAAAGATTTCAAAATAAAGATTCTCCTTGAGAGTTCCTGAAGAAGAGCTCAAGCACAATAAAACAATAGAAGGTGGGAAAACCTCTCTCTAGAAAAAACACAAACAGAATCTTTAATTAGAGAGCAGCACCAAAACTTGTAAACTTTTTTCTCAAGGTCCTGCCATGCCTTTGTTTTTTCGTCTTTATAATAGATTACATTCTTCAGAACAAAGCTTGCCAATGGCTTTAACCTCTGGTCATAACTGGAGGCTTCCTTCCAACAATGCATCTGCCATGACTTTCACTGAAGGTCACACTACTCAAAATGAGTTTCAGCCAAACCACAAAGCCTCCAAATAAAAGACACAAGTTATGGTTTCTCCATCTTCGGGGTCAGTGCTTTTATAAGCACAGGTTTTTGGCCAGGGAGAAAGAGAGGCAGTTGGTGGATGGAAAACAAAGGAACAGAAGAACAAATGAATGGAGCTGAATAATTTAATTTGGAGAGCAGAAATGTCATCTCCATTAGACCATGAGATGACCTCAGCACCTTGCGTGCACACACTTACACACAAACACACACAATGAATGGTATGTTGTGGGAAATAAAGGCGATCTGAGAGGGACAGATTAATACATTAAGAGAAACAAGAGAAAGAGACACAGAGAGCGATCTGCCTCCTGCATTAGGGCACTGGGGAGCTGCAGACAGGCACAAAGCAAGAAGCACTCACTCTCACTTGAGCCTCTGTCTGCATTGACAAAGACTCATACACCAACACAAGCATGTACACAGACACATACACATTAAAGGACCTGTGAAAGCATGTCCAACCCTCCCGCAATAAGCCTGTATTTATTAGCTCAGAAGCCATATTCACACCATCACCATCTCTTTACTCCACCTCTCTTCAACACTCCCTGACCGACAGAGATCAGTGTGCAGTATATTTAGTAAGAGGGATGAGAGAAGCAATAGAGGATGGATCCTCTGATTAATGTATCTATCATCTCTGTTCTAATCCCTGATTCGAGCAGCTGTCAAAACAGGAGCTTCCACATGCACTTTGGAGAACCTCTACCTGAATCATACACAGAAAATGCATGAAGGCTGTGGCATACATACTCAACCAAGATACAGGGTAGCACACCAAAAGACATGCGCCTAAGACTAAAGGCTTTGTAGTACAGAGAAGGAAATAACACGGATTCATATTCTCGGGGTATCAATCTAGATATCCAGTCCAGCTGTCTCTCTTCTGACCCTTCCAACATGTAGCGTAACTTTAACTTCTCTATAACAAGGTGTTGCATTCTGACCTCGCCACCTTCATTTCCAGTAGTCCATGTCTCATTCACTAACCCCAGGAGGTTGTATGCACAAAACCTTGTTTGAGTGACGGGTAAATCCCAGGCAGATTAGCAGCAGGTTATGTTTGAACCTTGGTAGAAAGGCACAGTAAATCTCAGGCATTTACAGCACAACTGGTACATGTCATATCAAACTCAGCCTAGCACAAGATTTAGTCTGTCAGCCATGAGTGAATGATGTTCTGGCATCACAACAAGCAAAAGTAACAGGGACCGCGTTGCCCTCCCTCATGAACCTTTAAATTATTGAGAGATTTCTGCTGCCAAGGTCCTGGGTTCGATCCTGGGTCTTTTTGTGTGGAGTTTGCGTGTTCTCTCCAGGCACTCCGGCTTCCTCCCACAGTCCAAAGACAGGTCAATTGGAGACTCTAAATTGCCCGTAATTTGTGAGTGAGAGCGTGAATGGCTGTCTTTGTCTATATGTGGCCCTGCGATGGACTGGCGACTTGTCCAAAGTGTATCCCGCCTCTCGCCCAATGATAGCTGCGACCCCTACAGGATCTAAGTGGTTCAGAAAATGGATGGATGGATGGATTTCTGCTGCCACTTTAAATATTTATTTTTTGCGTAAAGAAAAGACTCAGCTTTATTTTGTCAGTTTATTAGATTTCAGAAACCCAATCCACATGGCTTCATTTTTGCTGCAGGGCAAAATGTTCCACGATGTTATATGTATGTAGAGCCCTGGCACATCAGGAAGATGAACTGAGGTATACACCTATTGTTAAAGACAGCTGCAGTAATAAAATAAAAGCCAACAGACAACAATAAATAATGCTGCAATTCATGTTAGTCAGCTCAGCGGAGATAAGATAAGACAACTCATTCATTATTTGTAAAAACCCAGAAGTGATATTCATATTGCATGCTAGGAGTAATAAACAAAATGGTCCTGTTTTAGAAGGACTGAAATCAAGGTTATGAGTCTGTCAAACTAGAATACTGTAATGAGCATAAAATAAACAAATGGCAGACATTTTAAAACTTCTGTTCTGTGTTTTCAAAGTTTCCAGTGCAGATACTGTGCCATGTGTGAGGTGTTACTCTGGGAGGTGGAGGGGGGTAATTTCATCACTAAAATATGCCCCCAGGGCTCTCCAGATGCTGCATAATAAATAAGTAATTTTAATCAATAAATAATCTACCCTCTGTCAAGAGCAGTCAGGTTACATAATCATTCAACATAAATAACAAATAATAAACAGTACATTATTGGATATAAACATTCATACTTTACAGATAAACAGTCAAACCACATCCCTCAGTACTAAGCTTCTTTTCTCTTCTTGCTTGAAAAATGTTCTTCTATTAATTCTTATCAAACTTTGTACACAGTCAAATAATAGCCTCATATAATCCTGTATATCCTCAGTCAATGCCTATACACACAAATTATATGACTATTCAAGTACAGTTCATCCCTGTTAAGGTTGCACATTCGTGGTAAACTCACACAAGTGATTTTATTAATTTCAGATGATCAGCCTGTGTCCAAACTTACTCCCTCATTCACTACCCTGTATAAAACATATGCCCAATACACAACAATAACACTACAGTAATTTTAAAGTCTGTGATATTAACACATTGCAATGGGGGAATGTAGAAACTATTTTCGTTTTGACTATTGATTGCATTCCTCCCCATGTCTTAATTGGGAGGGATTGATTGGATTTCTATGGGACTGTTGCTTCAGAAGGCTACCCCTTCATTTTTAGCATCTTAACCATCATCTTACGTTCTCTAAACAGATGTGTTTTTATTGGGCCAGTCAAGGACAGTTGGAGATTTTCCTAAACCCACATCTCTTGGTTAGGGCCCCTCCTAACCAGTCCCCTGGTCCCTGCTGCCCATGGCATAATGCTGCCACCCAACTTCTCCATGTTAGTCAGGTAATCAGCAGTGCCATAAAGTCCAGACTGATGGAGTGCTGGTGAGATGGTCATTCTTCCAACAGGTTTTCCCATCTCTGCAGAGTACTTCTAAAGCTCTGTTACATCACTGTTGTTGTTTTTCTGGTCACCTCCGTGAACAAGGCCCTACTTGTCTGGATACTCAGTTTGGGCGGACACCAAATCTAAGAAGGGTCCCGATGGTTTAAAATGTTTCCCACGAAAGCTTTAGAAATAGTCTACAGAGGCTTCATGTCCTGGTTTTTGTCCTGACATGCAGCGTGAATTGTGGGAAACAGTTGTGTGCCTTTCTAAACTACATCCATCAGAAAAATTTAAGCAAACAGGATGTACCTCACCACAATTTAGTTGTTTGTATTTTTTTAAAGAGATTTAAGATTTTAATTTTAAACACTTCTATATCAATTGCAATTTTTGTATTTTAAAATAAATGTACAACACAGAAATAATGTACAAATAGTGAAGAAACACAAATACTTTCTGGAGGAAGTGTGAATACAATTAAGGGAATGTATCCAGTGAGCTGACATGCACAACCCCAGGAGTTTATATCCATCATTAATTTTATTATTCACTCTTGTGTTTTTCCTACTGTTGAAATATTTCTGCCACAGGCAGGCAGGATTTCCAAACAAAAACATTAAAATAAAATAGACCAAGGTGTAAAAAACTAAACTAGAGTCACATGATTAAGCAAAAAAGTTACAACTGTTTTTACTGTGAAGAATATATCCAGTAGATTTGTTACTAGATGCCTTTTTGGGATAAAAGTCACTAAAGGGGCCTGAAAAGTCACTAAATCTAGCAATACAAGAGCTAAACTCGCATTACTGCATAGTCATGTGGCCATATGCTGCACTGCTTAATCAGAGGCAGAGGGAGAGACTGACTAATCATCTCTTTATTAAGGGCATAGATGTAGTTTTGCAGTTTTATAATTGCTTATAAAGGCTGACATCACAATAACAAGTGCAATTAAATTAATCATTAAGCACTAGAGTAAACATGACAGAAGTTATTCAAAAGACTGAAAGGTACTAAATGTAGTTATGGTTGGTTGCTTACAGATATTTCACTATGACGTCTAATAAGATGACATGACCGTTCAAGTTTAAGTTGCAATCAGCAGCATTATCTTATTAAAATCATGAGCAAATTAAGAAAATGCATGTAAATACACTTATTCTGAATCGTAGTTTCATAGATTCTTTGCAGATTATTCTCATTTTTTTAATATCTATTGTTTTATTTATACATTTATTTATGTTATGTCAATTATTTATTATCATATGCCCTGCAACTTCCAGTGGACAGTCAATATTCCATTCTTGGTATCTGAAACCCTTTTCCAGCCACACCACATCAATCAACTGGTTGAACCACTCAAAAAGCACTCCTCCTTGAAGCGTCACACATAATGCAGTAGTTCCATGAATTCAAAGCTATTTTGCATTTTATTCACCTTCAGTTTGTCAGCTGGGCTGGTGCCATGTCTTCTTCACTCACTGCCAGAGATATCGCCAACAGTGCTGAAATGACAGCAGGCGGAGGAACAACTGAGAGAAAGAAAAGAGGAGTATGAGATAAAAAGAAAAAAACTGGCTGTTTGAAATTAGGGGAGGGAGAGGATGAGCTATTTTTCACCGTCTGTTCTTTGGGTTCAAAGAGCCAACAGGCTGCACGAGGAGTGTATCTGTCCTGAAAGAGGGCACGGACACCGTGGAAATTTGGATGGAAACTTGTGTCAAAATGACACAATGAACCGTGCTCTGCTCCATCTTCATTTCTCACACTGAAAGATAGCTCTCTATAGTCATGAATATTTCATTTTAACACTTCTGAAAAAGAAGTGTGCCGTTTGTACTTCCACTGCTCTGCATACTAACGAGAAGCTCTTTTTGAGAAAAAAAAATCATCTTGTGAAGTCAATGGATGTGATGAGGAATGAAGATGAAGATGAGAGATGGAGTAAAGAAGGGGTGGCAGGAGTTCTACTCAGGAAACTCAATTTGCACAGATTGAACAACTAGGCAGCATTAATCTAATTTTACTGTGAAAGTAGCCCTGAATGAAGGCTTTTGCTGTTAAGCAGGGTTAGAGAGTTTTAGATGAAAACTCACATCATAAATCTCTCGCTTCTGGGGTCATCCCCTGTGAGTGTCGTGCACAAGGACACTAACCTCTCTCTCTTTTTGGTACTTTGTCCTGATAGCTATGCTGAAAAATTTAGGGTCTGTTTTAACTTCAATTTAATTTTTTTTTCATCCCAAACCTTCATGTGGATTGCAATAATTACATGGCAAGATGATTGGGCCATAGCTTGTGTCATCTTAAAAAAAAAAAAAAAAAACTCCTACTGTACATAGTTACAACTCAAGAGCTGTAATCATTGTATCTAGGTCAAAGTCATACCTTCACAATGTTTCCCCCACAGTGCCCCCCTCAGTGAATGCCCCTTTTTTTTTTTTATTTAACAGGAAAAGCTAAAAATCCTTACATTAAAGAGGAAACAGTAAATATTTAAGCATTTTTGCTTAAAACCATTTCAATATTTATCAATACTGTAGGCAATTAATTTTCTAATAATCAATTAATTAATTAGACTATTAAGGGCTGCAACTATTGATTACTGCGTAACATGTATAACATTTTATTTACAGTAATTATTTAACATTTAGACTATAACTGCAGAATATATAATAAATTCACTACATCCCAATTTCTTACTGGAAATGCCCAAATAGTCCATCCATCTATTATGTTTACTGCAGGAGTCAATCACAGCTGACACTGGGCAAGAGGCAGGATACCATAGGTCATTACCATACTAATTCACAGTCACACATATGGACAACCCGTGTCACCTATTAACTTAATTGGCAGTCTTTGGCTTGTGGTAGGAAAACCAGAGGAACCTCACACAGGCACCAGGGATGGGCAATGATTTAAAAAACCATCCTACAGTTATAGTCAATATTTCATGTGACCATCAACTGTTTTCCCTTGCTTTTACTGGTGGAAATAGAAAGGGCCCGGCACCCAGTCAGTGGGTTTGATCCCAGTACATTTTGGGTGCTAACCACTCTACCATTACATCCCCAAACAAGACCACAAACCTCAAAAAGAAAAGCAGTAAATCCTCACATTTGCACATTCAGCAGGTTTACAGCAGCTGCATCTCTGCCATTTGAAAAGCTGTAAAAAGAGAAGTGTTGCCTTTTGCTTGTAAAAGAAATAAAGAACTACAGAGCAAGCTACTAAACTTCTTTATTACTTTGTTGTTATTCAAATAATCAGTTTCTCAAGTGCTGCAGCAGGACAATCAATCACGAATCAAGTTTTGTGTGTATTGACAAAAAAATCTAAGTGGCACCAATTCCTGTTCTGCTTTAAAACCTGTTTTCCTGTCTGCTTTAGGTTTCCTGAAGCAGACATTAATATCGATCTCTGAGCTGACTAAAGAAGTCACATTGTAAGTAAGTAGGTAAAGTTTATTTACATAGCACCTTTTACAGGTAAAACACAAAGTACTTTACAAAATGTAAAAGCATAATAAAATAAAATTACTAAATATAGGGAATAAAACACATAAACAGGCAATTTTAAAACACAACAAAGATACAACCATAAGAGCCCAGGCAGCTAAAAACACGTCTGAAAAGATGCATATTCAGCCGCTTTTTAAAAGAATCGACAGAATCAGCCACACGTAGACACAGGGGCAGGACGTTCCACAGTCTGGGAGCCACTGACTGCTTACAGCACAACGAGCGAGCCATAAAGGTGTGATGTAACAGCTAGTTTTTAGTGCAAAAATGTGTTGTGAAGGTATTGAAACACTGTGTCAATGACGCAGCAAAAACACCCAGTTTATTCAAGTTTTCTGATAACACATAGCTCATTATTGTCTTCTGTAGCCACAGGTGTGCTTCTTCCTTTCTGTCACACTCTCTCTGCACCTTTCTGTAAGTATCCCTCAGCCTCAGAGCTGTATATTTCCAGTGTGTAGTTACTGGCCCTACCAACCTGCCCAGTGTTTTGTCTGCTGCTTGTCGATGTTTTTGTTCTTTTCTCTGTCCACAGGCATAAATAAATAAATCTGTACCTAAATCTGTAATAACCATCTAAGTTTAACCATCTAGATTCTAGAAGTCTTGTTTGGCTGTAGTGTCATTTTGCTTTTGGTCTTTTTATTTCTAGCATCCATCTCTTTTCTCTGTTTCTTGCAAGGAACTCATTTTATTTCAGAGGTATTATGAGTGTGACTCATAAAACATCCAAGGACATCCCTATTCCTGCTGTGTGTGTGTGTACATACAGTATGTGTCTGTATATCCAAGAAGACGACCAGCATGGTGCTGCTGAGGCCTAAATTGGTCTCTGACTCTTAATTAAACCCTGGGCTCCAGTGGCGCCAACTTATTAAATACCCAGAGTATATAACACCCCCACACACATGCTTCTAGGCATACACACTCTGACAATGTAATCACATGCTTCCTTTAAGCTCACAACATCCCACCTCTAAACTACCAATGCTTTAATAAATCTCAGTTTTTCACCTTTCCACGGCTGTTTAGTGACCCACATGCAGAGAAATAAATTATTTCCTTGACGCTTTTAAGACTTGTTTGAAAGTACTAAAGGAAATTCAGCAGCATGGTTACTTTGGGAACGTTACAGTTTTATAAACATATAAATGGTATTTCTTTATTATTTGGCAGTGGACCAAAATTTAGTGTAATGAGTTTAATTTCACATTGAAAACTGCTAAATATGTTTTGGCTAGATTACTACTCTCTAGATGATGTTTTACCTCAAGATTTTATTGTATCCATTAAACATTTACTGACAAATATTTATTTGTGGTTCAGGAAACTAAACCCACCTGTTATATCATATCATCCATGATATGACATAGCACAGTCCAATCCATGTCAGACTCAGGTGATGATTTAGTAACTAAATAAAAACGGAGCTACTTCAGGAGTATGGAAGTTTTCACCAGGTACATTTCTCCCAGAGAGCAGATCAAAATTATCTAACTGTAGGTTGGTAGATGGCTAAATGAAGGAGATTAGGGAATGATGCTGCTCATTTTTTAATCATAAATGAAAGTGAAAGCAGTGAGTCCGCCTTAGATGATGATTTAGTAACTAAAAATTCAGCTGCTTCGATATGTGGAAGCTTTCACTACTTCCCAGAGAGCAAATGTACGTTACATGAGGCTGAATAATGAAGAGCTGACAACAATGAGGTGCTGCTTCGTTTTTAAATCAAACTCCACCTAAAGTCCAGCTGAAAATGAAACTAACACAAAAGTGCCTCACAGAAATCTAAATAAGTCTCTTTCCACTTCTTTTATTTAGACAGTTCATGCTATGTATCCCTCTCTCTCTTTAACTCTCCCCTGCGCATGCTTCTAAAACAAGTCCAACATGCAAAGAGAAATTAACTGATTAATCAAAGATTAACTGACTACTGGTAATTAAGTCAGTGATAGTAGCTCACTAGAAAAAAAGGATAGAAAATACTCGTCATTTTGTTTGCACTAATAAATGCTACTGCCTGTAAGCTGCAGTCATTGACGACTACTAACTACGACAACTACTAAACATTGCTGATTATCAAAAGAAAATTGATTAACTCATAAATTAAATGACAAACTACTGAAAATTACCAACTGAAAACTGTGCATCATTTATTTTTCCCTATAGCGTCATATACATCATTATCGCAAAATTTCTTACGATATTGTGATATAATTTTGAGGGTATAACCACCCACCTGGTTTAGGTGAAGGTAAATTATCATCAAAATACAGCACAAGACATGGCAACAAACCAAGCTATCAGGCAAAAGTTTCTCCCACCTACTTTACATTACATGTTAAATATGTAAACACCACCGTTATTTGAAAGTGAATAATGCAAATGAGGTAAATAACTAGTGTGAAAACCAGTGTGTAATCAAACCAGTGTGATCAACTGACTATAAATTCATGAAAGGTATGTACTACCAAATACTTTACATTAAATTTTCCCTCAGAGGTAACAGTGATACAGCATGTGAAAATTATCAACATCGTTATATACATCATCTGTCCCCCAGCAGCAAAGCATCAACAATCGATCATATGTTATGAATTTCAACAATCAAAAGCACTGAATAATACATGACTTAGCTTCAGTGTGCTGATTTACAGCTGCAGTTATTAATGAAAAAATTCCAGAAAGCTGACATGTTTGCTGAGAAATGTTTAAATACTGTCAAAACAGCATTTAAAACATTTAACTTTGGCTTGTTGAGTGACAGCCTTGGGATTTCTTTGAGTGATGTGGCTATAGGGTGGCCTGAAGGGAAGTTTATTTTGGGACTAGTCTAATATATCAACGGAAAAAATAACACAGATAACACCTATTCGTTCAGTCAGTTGG
>OMLM01014774.1:75664-92309 GCA_900302695.1 Helostoma temminkii | reverse complement strand
TTTATTCAAAAAGTAGATCAAATTACTAGTGCTACACACAAGCAACTGTAAAAAATAATGACTCACTGCTTGCTCTGTTACTGTATTATCAAATTAACAATTCACCATCCATTGTGAGACTGTTCATAGTCTCAATAGATATTTATCAGTCTAATTCAAATCATCTCTTCAAAATCATATCACTAAATAGTTTTCTATAGAGTTTTCTCTAAAAAAAAAAAAAAGAAAGACAATTCTAGTGTGTCTTATAAAGACTTGTCTGAAACACATTCACACATCAATAATAACTTTAATGCTTATAATCTTAAGCATGAGCCTAACTATATACTATTAAAATACTAATCTTTGGTCGAGCTTGTGAAATGTCTTCTTCACCTGTGCATTTTCAAAGTTTAATTTACAGGTACACACACACACCATGATATTCATGCTGTTTGCCAACATACAAGACACAACCAGAGGCCAGATGAGAGCAGTGCATAGATAAAACTTCGCCGATATGCAGGGCTGAATTAGCTTAATTAATTTAGATAAAGAAGAAAAATAAATTGCATTTCCTCTAGTCACAGATATGAATCCATTACCCCACAACTGACGTTCAAAACAAAATGCTGTTTCCAAACAATTCATATATCTCACAACTGAATTATTGCAAAGTGTACACAGACTAGACATTAACTAAGGATTTATCATAAAAAGATACACTTTGTCAGTGTTCATAAAACTAGAAATATGCATTGAAACTCAGAAATAGCTATCTTAGTCTTACCTGAAACAAGGTGTAACCTAGCTTAACCTAGCTAGCACCAGCATGAGCTTCAGCATACGTTTACTGAAGAACATCTTGTTTTTATTCTTCGACTTGTCCTCAAACTATCTGCTGCCAGAATCCACCGTAGTGTTGTAGCTTGTCGTTTCTTCATTTCTCTAAAACAAACGACTTACCTCTGTTCGTAGCGGTTTTCCCCGGCTAACAGCAGATTATCCCGCCAACAGAAGTCACCCGGAACAAACTTTGTTATCATCAGTGCGCATGTGCAGCAGCGCCACCATCTGGTGACGAGGATAAAAACGGATATTTTGCCACATGGATCAACACAGGTCATAATAAAATCATTAGTTAGTGATGCATTCAGTTAATTTATATACAGTTTAATTACGGAAAAGTTTGGGCAACTCTGAGTACATTGCATGTGTTTTAATGGCTGCTGCAGACATTTTAATGTATAGGCCTATTCACTGCAGAGATTTTATATACGCAGACACTCTATGTACAGTAATTTGACGCTTAAACTAAATAACTTAGTGATAAGCAGACAGAGTGATAATGAATTTGGTTCTCCTACTATAGCATGTCAAATGTCTCCTCTAAAAGGGTAGTAAAGTTTGAATACCTTTAAAGAAACAAACACACATTTGTTTTGCATTATCTGTGATATGATGTGATGTGAAGCAGCTTAAATTGGGCCTATTAGCTGAGCTATACATTCAAGTCTTTGAAGACACATTCAGTCCCATTTTATTTCTAACAGAGCACCTGGTGGAGGCCTATTTCACAGCAGACATTTTGATTACCGTAACATGAACATGACTTTCATAGCAAACACAGATGTATTATGTGACATAAATAATCCTTTTAAATGTATCTGTGCATACACATAGGAAAGTGTTTTATAGTGATAGTTACAGTTATAATACATTAAATCCTAGCGCAAAGGTATAATGTCAAATGTTGTTTAAATATAGAAAATATATAGAAATATAGAAAATTTCTATCACATGGTAATGTTAATGAAGTAACAGCAGAAATGGTAAACTAAAATTAAAATGTAAATATGATGATCCCATCTGCTCATTACAAAAATCCAACTCCAATCTCCATTCCAAGAATAACACAAATAAAGATATTTTAGTGTTCATTTAACTGATGACACATTTGAAGAATCCCTGTTCAAGTCCAGTTTCTCAATTCAAAATCCCCTTAGACCTTAGAAAGAGCCAGACAGCAGGAGGGAAAACGAGAACAGATGAGTGACAACAGCAGGTGAGGAGACGAACGAAGAGATGGGTCCACAGGGGAAAGTGATTCATACCCAAGGATGATTCATTCTTGAACTGAGAACAAATTGGTCATTTCACTCTGTATGTGTAGAATGAGGAGAGTGCTTGTGTATGTGTGTGTGTGCAATGCCAGTGCTAGAGGAGACAGAAGCATTTGCCCTGTGATGAGGCCATGCAAATTGGTGTGAAGTGAGAAGCCAGTTTAGATCTGCGTAGCAGCACTGTGCATGTCACATTGGATCTGAGTTAAAGAGCAAACAGCGGAGCCGTCACATTTAACAGCCCCTCTGTTCTGCTGATGATGAGGGAAGAAGGAGTCCAGCAGCATTCTCTGTCCACTAGGACAACCCAGAGGTATTAACCTCTGCTCCTGCAAACTACCAGGTCACCTCCACGACATAAATGAGGCCACGTTCAGAGGAGATGGAAAGTGCCTGGTGACGTCAATGAATCATTATTTGACTGCAACAGATTATTCACTAAATATTCAATATGATGATTTTATTTGACTTTGCTTAGATATGTTCACTATGCTCTGGACACTGTGTGCTGTACTGTATCTCTAACACTGATTAAACCTAAGTTGGTGCTATACTGTAGATGCTGATGTAGAGAACTGTCCAAGTTTAAAAATCTGCACTGCATGTTTTGTACCAGAAGTTTGACTGGTGGATACAGGATGTCTCCTATTCCCTCTTTCCACACTCAGAGGTATAGAGGCACAATATACAGTATATAGATACAGGCATTCATTTTAAAACCCACACATACATTTTTCGGCACTGTGATGGACCCAAGTGAATAAGCAATGCTTCCAATAAGTTTAACACCCACATATGGTATAGCTATACTGAGTGGTTAATGAGTGACTAATCTTTTAACCAAAGTTTGCCCTGAGAAATCATTTTTCAGAAACTCTTTATGGCATCTAGATGCTAAAATAATTCTGGAAAGACATAATTTAGTTTATAACATTTAGGCTCGGCAGTCAAACTGCAAAAGTGTGAAATTATGATGAAATTATGTGTAAGCTCACAGCTGTCAATCATACTGCTAACAGTAAGAAAATAAGCCAGAGTAAGATAGGAAAACAGAAAGATGGAGAGAAACTGATCAAAGAGGCATAATGGAGGAGGACAGAGGGTGGAGGAGGCAAAGGAGAGCAGTTGTGCTGATTATTCAGATGCATACAGTGGAAGGTAATAGAATGTGAGAGTCTGAAATGAGAGTCATTATAGGCCCTGCTATAATGCAGTTACCCCCTGATGGAGGTAATCCACCAATTCTGCTGTGCTGGTGTCAAGGATCAAGGTCTCTCTGACAGTTTTAAGACAAAATGTCACAATCTGGTTCCCCTACTTTGAAGCTTGTAGCAGATACTGTCTTGCCTGCCTTTCATTTTCACTCCTGTTCCCCCATCTGGTTTTGGTTTGGACCATTGGTCATAGCTTTCAGATTTTCCACTTCCTGATTTTGGAGTAAATACTCTGCCTGCCTCTGGCCTATAAATACAGAGGCTTTTCCACCTTGCTCTTTGCCAAGCTGTTTGTTCTTTTTCACAGAAACTCTCCAGCCTGTTGTCCCACTTCATTACCTATTTTTCAAGCATCTCTGCTGGTGACATCTGATGGTCAAATGTATTGAACTGTGATGGAGAGACCCAATAAATGAAGGGACGTAACATATTTAAAGACCACTGATGAAAAAAGTATGTAGAAGTAAGTTATGTATGTACATGTAACACAAATCTGTGGTGGGGAGTGCCATTGTCACAGATTTAAAGCATGGGTCTAGTGATTTTTAATGCCTTACAGTGGGCTATGACATAAAACTTAGGGCTTCTCTTTCTTCTGTTTTACATGTCCAAAATAAAAAAAATCTGTCCACCTGTATGGCAGTTTATTGTTACTGAGATGAGCCACATCTGGTGATTTACATTCACATAACTAAAATCTCTGAGTCAGATCAGCCCAAGCTACTTTCAGACAGGACGGTCTCTGTTGACTCAAGACCATTAGTTGTGTATTTTCCATTGTTCCAAGGGTTGTGAAGGATCATAGATTCACCTCCCATACTGTAGAGACAAAATTGTGTCTGAAATGCTCCGTGAATCAATGATGTGACGTGATAGCGGGTTCCACATGTCTTACAGTAATAATTTGAAGAACATGACACCATGTATCAAGGCAGTGTTGGTGGTGGAGACACTCAATCTTTCTCAACCACTAAATCAATATTAAGAAATTATGCTGAAAATGGTTCACTGTAATACAGTCAAAAAGGGGGACATCCACTGAGCAAATCCTCGATATTGCATTTCAGTAAAGGTAAAGTAAATCTGAGACCAAGATGATACAATCACAATAAAAGTTAACTTTACACTGCAGTCAGTGTTATTTTGTTAAATAAAATAATTCTCTCTGATACGACTTTGACATAATGATGCTTTATTTAGGATGGTTACGTGATATTTAGCATGGCAAAGGAAGGCATCCAACTTGCCACAATACCTCAGCTTTGACGGGTTGACACTGTGTTGAGCTGTCTGCTTCCATCATAGCATTCCTACTAATTTATGAAGAGGACTATAAGGCGAATTTTGGTTGTTGTTGTTGGAGTCTGGATTTCTAGATATTCATATTTACTTACTCTGGTCTGATTGATAATCTTGTGTGAGCCCTTCCCTGTTCAGTGGAAGCCTTGGTGCAGTTTTTTATAACTCGTCTATCCTTCTCAACGTGTATCCTTCAGTTACAATGACTTGACTAGACTGTGAATCTGCTATCTTGCTGCCACAAGGCTGTGGCACTCTGCTATCTTGACTCAGCTCACATGAACTCCACCATCCTCCTGGTTCACCTGTGGCTCCACCATTTGTCATCACTTACCTGGACTCTTCCATCTTATGTGACCATCAGTGGCACTACCATCTGGTCTTCATCTGCTCATCTGGATTCCCATGGCCTCCCTCTACTGCCAGCTCATTCACTCACCTTATTTTCAAAAACCTCTCAATCTGCTCATCTCCAGTTTTTAACAATATTAGATTAACAGATATTGAACACAAATGATTATTTTTGTAACAACTAAACTATTACTTTTCAGCCACTGACTTTGTTGTTTTTGTTGGGTCTTTTCTTTGCTGCCCGCTGAAAACTTCCATGTAATTAAAGCATAAACTGCAGTGAATGAATAAGAGCTAATGGGGAAACGTATTCACGTTCACTTCAGGACCCCTCGGTGATGCGTGCCCCTCGTTTATCATTTGCTGACATGATAGCCGTTGCCCAGATGGGGGGCAATGTGATTTCCTGCTTGTTTCTAAAAACATCCCAGAAACCCTGGAGATTGAATTAATCTCCATTTCCCTCCTGCTGGTTTGTGCTGTGCTCTCGTCTTTCTCTGCAGCATCACCTCTCTCCATCTCTGAAATGAAACCTCACGTGGGAAAGGTTCCTGCTGAGTAAGGTTGACACAGTGTGCGTGTTTGTGAACACGAGCCATGTGTGTGGAGGAGTCATTTAAACCCACTTCGCTGGCAGAATCACAATTCTGGATTCAATTCAAGAACACAAGGACTTAATGTGCTCAGAATAGAAGAGAAACTAAACCTAGGAGCAAGTTATTAGTCCTTGTCTTAATTAGTCCTAACATAAATAGCACTTCTCATCTGAGTGCACTGATGATGTAGTCACAGCATCAGCATGCATGTAGCTCACAGGGGCACAGTGCCTCCCACCACATCAGCAGGGACACCTCAGGAAACTTTACCCAGCCTCACCTAAATTCCTGTCACTTCTTCTGACCTTTCACCTGTGAGACTCTCACCACCACCTGAGCTAATATCTATCACATCGGATTTACAGTGAACTAGTAGCTTCTGCCCTGCAACTATCTCCCTCTTGACCTGTCATTGCTATCTCCAGAGTAGAACCAAACTGAATAATTGAACAGTGAACAGAAGATTCATGAAAAGACTGGCTGCCAGAGTGCAACGGGGACCTGATGCTCAACACAAATCTCCAGAACCTGTGAGAGAAAGCTACAAACTCCATATTTACTGCCTTATCACATCAGTGTACGCTTACGGAGGGAGAGGGTTGTGCACTTCCAATCCTGTATGAATGTATAGATGGTCCAAATACAAAATAAGGTTGTGGGCGTTTTGAAGGGCTGACATGATATTTCCAGTGCATGCTTGTTGACAACATTGCCTTAAAAGGCTACGAAACTACAAAGTAGGCAACATAAGAACTTTATTAAGTGTTTGTGCCTGAGAGAGACAGAGGGAGGCAAAGACACAATAATAGCAATGGAGACTTAAAAAAACCTGATGTTGCTGTGGTGTGTCAGCTGTTCAGTCAACAATTGTCAAGTCAACACTCAGTAGGCTTTAAGGGTAAACTTTTTGTAAAAGAAAGGATACAAACCTCAGGTCAAGTCCATTTTATTTCCATAGTCCAATGTGAAAAATGTTTCTCACTGCATACAACACCTTCTCCTTAGAGTATTTATTTGAATAAGAAAAAACCTAAAAAAAAAATCCACTCAAATAGGAAAATAGAAGGAAGAAGTCTTTATAAGATTCTTCTTCCAACGGGATGCAAAAAGTGTCAGGTGCACAGATCATAACGGGGGTCATTTTTTAGAATGAAAAGCAAGAAAAATCTAAAAATGTTTTGTGCTGACTTAATTGTCATCTCTGTTCCCATTCTTCAACTCCTCTCTCCTCCCTTCTGTTTGTACAAATTCTACTCAGCACAGAGCTCCATCATCAAAGTTGCCCCCCCTGTGTGTAATCCACAGCCACACAGCCATACACATGCACACACACACACAATTTGAGAACCAGATCCACACACTGACCTTCAGCTGGTCTCTTTTGAAGATTCACAGAGTTTAATGAAGCACTATCAGATTACTAAATCCTTCACAAAGGTCTACATAAACTAATGTGTGGTACAGTTGTGTCTTTGAGTGTAATTAGTGTAGAACTGGTGTGCAATGCCACAGCCATGGCATGTTGTGTCATGAGATTAAACAGTAAAGGGGTTTCTATGCAAATTTTCCTCAGTGAATTCCTCATTTGTGTGTTTCCATTCAGTGTGATTGTGGTGTTTTTACAGGACTTGTTTGTATGAAACATCCTGTTTTGCAAATGGAACAACTTTATTTTAACTTTGTACTCTTTGTGTTTTTCTGAACTTGAAGCACATTTATGTGTGAGACTACATTTTATCATCCTTTATTAAACACAAGTAGAGGCACAATATTTAGAGCCAAACAGCTGAACAGAGTTCAGATGTGAGGTAACTGTAAGATATTAGATATAAGTTTTGAGTAGTGAATTCACTAAATCACTGAATCCAGTAACCAGGTTGAATCCCCAAAGAGAGGACTTCCAGATGGTGACAATATGTAAAAGGTGTGTGGAAAAATTCTGGAGTAGCGCAATATATGAGAAAAGAGAAGTTATAATGTGGTTGAGAAAAAAACAGCACATATTTGTTCGGAGGAAAAGACACACAAGTAGGATTTCATATGTATGTGAGACTGATGATCTTTATTTAGTACGTGTAAAAAGCAACTGGGTAATAATGTCTAGGACAGAATAAAACACCATTAAAAGTAATAAAAAAAACAAACAAACAAACAAAAAACAATAAGCCCTAAATCAGCTTTTCCAAGATTATAATGTCTTCTTTGAAAAAACAATGTCCAGATACCTACTTTTATAAAACTAACAGTGTTGAATAACATCAGATTTAAGAGCCATTCAGATCACTATTCTCTACTAACTCATCAGATGTGGCTGTGGGGGTCCAGACACTGTGTAATGTTGATGGATATTTCTAACATGCAGACTTACCATCAGTGAGTATGTTCACTTCAGTGTTGTTTCAGTGTTATTTCACTAAAATAACTGGCAATGAACCTGAACATTTGAGTTATGCAAACACAAAGTCACTGAATCATCTCTACATCCTTTCATAATGCTGTTATATTAATGTTAATTCTAAGAGAACACAACGTCCTCTCATGTAATCCACTTCTTTTCTTTGCAAAATGATGTGTGTAAATCAACAATTAGGAATAAACTTGCTATTAACTAATCAATGCAACATATAATTTCAGTAATTGTGTTCAGCTCATCAGCCGCCTACTTGTTACTGTGTGAAAGAAGCCATCAGCCGCACACCATTGTGTTTCGTATTGCAACATAAAAACATTCAATCACCATCGCAAAAGGTTTTCTTTGTAGGTTTGACAGCCCGAACTGAACATGATTGGATTTTTGAACATTTCTGAAAAAAAGGAATCTGATTACTCTCCAGAAGCAAAAGAAATTGTAGTGGTATCTGGCGAGAGGTGAGAACACAGTTATTGCTTGATTTGGTCTGAACACAGTAAAAAGCCATTTTCGCAATAGATTCTGCAAATCTGTTCAGTGCTTCAGGCGAATAGAGATGAGAGAAGCTGATACCGTAAATGCCTATGGTGAAAATCTGCTAACCTTGAAAACACTGTGAGATGATGGATCCCCCACACCTCACGTTGCACGTCTGCTAATGTTCTGCTAATGCCCTGATGTGTGAGTTTGACATTGATGCAGCTAAGAGCTATGAGCTACAGAAAGATAAAGTAATGGTCATAATTAATGCAATGATACACAGGGGTCATCTTAAAGTGTCATAACATATTATGACAACCCACAGATGCCTTACATTTGGCCATACTCAAGGTGAGGCACGTTAAATGGGGAAATGCTTATCTGTCTTCCCAACTGATTTTATAAATGATAAATCTCTCCTTGAAAATCCTAAACCCAGGTAACAGCTGATAGCAGACTTTCTAACATGGTTCAGTTCAGTTCGAGCCTTTACCTGTCAGTCATTACACTGACCATAACACATCAACACTTACACTAATTATATCTCTTTATAAAATGTGACATTCTCCCAACCAAGTCCCTTTACTGTTGTTCTAGGCCTTTTTTGGCACAAACCACCCTTTGTCTTCTACACCGTGTCTCAAATAAGTTCTCTTCCTTAAAGTGACAACACCTGCGGGGAGCTGCTCAGACATATTTGTGTTTGTTGCATTTGAATTAGCCCTTTTGTAGAGAGTAATGTGAATGCAAAGTGATAGGGAGGGAAACATCTTTAAAGTTACAGGGTTTTTTTCCTGCCGCACACAGTCTATGTGTCCTCACATCAAATTGGGAGAGTTAGAGGGCTTCAGGGGTCTTTTTCCATTAAGGATCTCATTCGTTTTAGTCCTTTGTTACATCCTCCCTGGGAGCTACCAACCGACTTCAAAGTTGTTGGAAACAGTCTTAACTGGGGTTTTTTTCTAGGGGCTCAATCCTTTAAAGTTCTGTCATCACGTTATAAAGAAAACAAATATACTCAAATCTCATACCCTTGTTCTAATTTATAAAATTACTGTAAAATCTTTATGTGACAAGCAAAATGTTACTTAGCACTTATTGTACTACATGTGCGGAATTTAATTGTACACATGCAGCATCAGCAGGTTCACAGTGACAATGGTAACATGCTGATGTTTAACATTTTTGTGCCGTGATTCATTAATTCATTAATTTCCTACCTGCATGTTTCAGTTTGTCTGCCACTCCCATCTGGTCAGGAATCACCCGTTGTTGTTTTTTTTTTTTTTAGATCTTTCTGAGAAGGGCAAACTTAAATTTTTCCAGTCCATTTGTCAGTCCTGAACAGCACTACACATGACCAGCACGGCCAGACATTTTGTGCTGTGACTATACACCTAGCATGTCTTGACACACCATGTTACTCCCCAAACATTCAAACAGCTGCAGAAGCAAGTTTTACCACAGAGTTTGCAAATGGGCTGTGCAGCAGCAACACAACAGAGAATATGAGTGACCATAACAACAACACAAGTGCATATGAAACCTGACCCATCTCTTTTTCATCTTTTTAATCACGTCTAAAATTTTTATTTATGTATTTGTTTATTTGAATATATTTGCCAGTGTGTCAGCTTTGCCCCTGTAAATATGTTCTTTCATCATAAGTACATCTAAGAGCTGTAGGTCCTGGTTATACTGGAGAGGGAATATGAGATGATAATGATGTCATTAGTCTTTGTTCTTGTTTTTTTTTCTCAGTAATGTTTGTTCTTGACTAAAATACTTTAATGGCACAGATCCTTAAACCAGGATGAGGATGTGTTGGCAAGGCATAAATATCTCATGCACTGGTTCCATGCACTGTCCGATGGTTTCTGGACTGGGAATGAAAAGGCTTTATAGGGAGAAAAGGATAAATAATTCTTGCAATATTCTCACAGGTACTGCTCTTTATTTGTCATATTATATATCCATGAAGATATATTGCATAAAGCGAAGTTGAAATGAAGCAATAAAGATCAGCCAGTAAGCAGTTTCTGTTTCAGCTATTCAGCATCACTTTTCCTTCTGAAAAAGACCTAAATCATCACAGTCACTAAACCGCTGCTGAGCTGTTTTTGTACTCACAGGAGTTCATGTAATGTTTGGGTGAATTATTGCCACTTTATGGTTGGGTCTGTATGCAAGCATCTGCATATGTGCAAGTATCTGTTTATTTAATGTTATAAGCATGATGTGAGAAACAGTGAAATTTAAAAAGGTCACTGGTCAAACAGATGTACACCCGTGTTGCTCTGTCACATTTAACAGATTTCACCTTCCTTTCCAGGGGAAAATGAAGCTTGAGGAAGACTAAAATCTCTTACACAGCATGGAGGAGTTAGCTGCATGATTTTAAGTCTGTGCATACATGTATACTACTATATGTGTGCAAGCAAGAACATCAAGTCTGCAAACATGGATGCATGATATGTTAGTGAGTCTGCATGCCAATTTCTTTATTAACCCAAGGTCACTCTGTGTGTACAGTGTGTACATGTTAATGTGAAATTACCATGTACCACTGGTTGGACCTAAGAGGGAAAGTACAACCAGTGGTACATGTTAATGTGAAATTAGTCACACTTTACCCTGTCCATCTTTATGTACACATGCTGTTAAGTTATTAACTATGTAAGTTGTGCAAGTCTTTAAGAGATGAGTTTCCTTGGGGAGTTGTTTGGAACTATTTGTTCAGATTGTGCCAGAGATGCAGCATTGACAATGTTTGTACACTCTCAGTGAAGTATGTTAGAAAATGTCTACTTCATTGCCACAAAACAACCACAAAGAAATGTGCAGTTTATTAAGATAAAATGCACAATTTTACTACAAACCATGTACTAGTAGGGTTAGAGGTAAATTAGTACAGTGTGCATGTAAGGTTTTAGGTAATGGCAGACTCAGAAATGAAACTACAGTGAAGTGAAGATAAAGTATCTTTTAATAAGAAGAACTAAGTAAAAAACACAGAAACAGAAAAATGACTCCCAATGACAATAAAGCAACTGGTGAGCATGACAGAAGAATTTAGATACCAGGTTAATTGCTGGTTGACAGCAGCTGAGCTAAAGTGAGACTGGCAGTGTATGTGTATGGGACAAATTAAGGGAAAATAAACAAAAGGGGAGCAATCAAAGGTTTGTTCTAAACCATTAAACATACTGTATATACTCTGTGCTACCTTCTTTATGCTCCAACCATAAATATTCATTCTATGATTAAAATTGTAGATGAATGTGTTTAAAATTCGTGATTACTAGTGTAGCATCTGAATTGGATTATGAATGTGACTTTTCATTGTGTTTGTTTTGACTTTTGCTACAGAAACACTTGATAGTCAGTGCCCAGGCAGGTGTGTTGTAGAAAATAATAATCAAAAAGTTTTTGAATTTCCAAAAAAGAAAAAGAGGTTTCTGCATGTCATTTAGATTGCAAGTCTGCTTATGTAATTTTTTATTATTGCATTCACAATAACTATAATATATGAACCAAGGAATTAAGTAACAACTGAAATTTAGTTTGGCTTTGAAAAATGTTTAGCACACAAACTGCCAAACAACAACAACAACAAAAACAAACTGACTAGAGCAACTAAAACACTATTTCTAATGTGTGTTCAAATAAAGGACAAAGACCAGTGTGGTGACACAATCATCTGACACAATCATATGACATTACCTTTTAAGAATTATTGTTTTTAAAATACCTTGCCTTGTCTATGTGAACAGTTCAGGCTGCTGGCATGGGCCATGCAACTTAATAAGCTGTGATGTGAAGTTGGCACTATGTGTTTCTCCACCGTCCAGAACAACCCTGAAGGCACAAAGCATGAAGGCAAACACAAATGTCTCAGATATAAAACACAGTTTGACCTTTTGCATATGGACTGAAAGCAAAGAGATTAGAGTTTAAACGGTTTAGCTTTCAATTTGTGATCATAGCTACAATGTCGGCTCCTGCATCAGGTCTCCTTCCCATAGAAGAGGAAATTAATCTTTCGTCCACATCAATAAAGCAGTTTTGATTCCTAAAGGTTCAGAAGAGTTTTTGTATTTGAGACGCTTTATATGAGTAAACTGAAAAGACTGGCCCTGCCTCAGCAAGACACTCCTGTTGATCACGTTTGATGTTCTGTGTTCATCTCAAAGGGGGGCAGGAAGGCGGTGCTATGCCTGTGTTTAGAGACTGCAGAAGCAAGTGAGAGTCTGAGCTGTACAGTTCTGAGAATAAGAACAAAGGCACACGATGGCACAGAGGAAGGAGTAACAACGAGTGCTGTGCAGCAGTGTTGTGTTTCTTCTGTGAACAAAGACTCTGAGTGTGGTACAGAGGTTGGATGTGTGCAAACATGGTGCACATGGTAGGGATTATTATCAGAGTACAAGGAGCGTGTACTGTATATATCATTTCACTAATTACCATTCCATGCTCTAATTATAATGCAGCAGGGACACATTCACCTCTCAGATCACTGCTCACATAAAATCTCTGTACAGCTTCCGTTGTCAATCACACAAATACACAGACCCAGGCACAGAAAAAAACGTGTTTTTTCTTCTTCCTATCTTCCTTTTGAAAATCCAATATGCTCCCTGTGCTCTCCATACAGCTGTCACTCCTCCTTTCTTCATTTATGTCAACTTTGCCTCAACTCATCCCCACTAAAATGTCTGGAAAGCAAAACAGGAAAGGAGACAAGCACATTTGAAATCTGAGAATAGGTTTCTGTTGTAGGAACATCGTAAAAAAAGATGTTCTCCATCACAATAACAATAATTTAGCAGATTCATTTATTTTTAGTTTTATTTAATTTTATTTTTAAATGCAATGATCAAAGTCCAACAGGATTTAGTCGAGATGCAATTGTTAAAGGATAAACTGTAACGATGCAGCAAGCCTCCTACAAATTCTGTTTATTTTATGCTCACAAAACTGTGCTGATCAGAACAACTGGACTACAGACATTTCTCAAAACAAACAGCAAGAAAAATTCCAGTGTGTGTTTCTTGCTAATGAGAGGGCCCCAAAAATGTAACTAAACAGTCAATGGAAATAAAGTGGTTTGTTTTAAAAAGGAAATAATAGTTAAATACCTTGTATGGTTTGCTTTTTACCTACTTTGATACAAACTGGCCATTTTTACCTCGAAGACCTCGACTGTTCAGTGTCTGCCAGTAATAGATGATACTTTCAAATATCCCAAAACACAGAAGTCTTTCTCTGTCATTTTTTATCATCTAGTAAATTGGGATAATTATTTTAAAGACATAAAAATATGTAATTTATATGCACATAACTTAGAAAACTGCTAAATGTGCATGTTGACTAAACAGCAACAATGTACTACAAGGAAAGTTTTGCCACCACACTGGTATTGTGTAGAAGACCAACAAAAGCTATGAGTACAGAAGTGAGTCTGCTTCTGTTTTTCTTTCTGCAGCTCTATCATAATGTAACCTAGATTCAGAGGCTACTTTATCTAAAATTCAGATGTCTCAATGCAAAACTTTCTTTTTATTCTACAGATGTCCACTAGAGTTCTGGGTTCTGGGTTAGAATTGGGCCTTGGTTCCCTTAATCCCTTAATCTTACTCTGGATGAAGTTTTTACTATCCTTTCCGAGTCACTATTCGTCTGAACATTCATTATCACATATCCTTCAACCATAAGGATATGATAATTTGAAATTAGGAATTAGAAATATAATAGTATATAGTATAATAGTGAAGTATAATATAGTATAATAGTGTAATATGGATGTTTTCCAGAAAAGTGAAGTACTGTAGAATAAACTGAGCCACAGAGCATGCCACTAAATCTATCTAAGGTTATGTTATTGCTGCATCATCAATCCACATTTAATCTAGAGTCATAAGATTTATGGAGTGAATGAAAAGTTAAGATAACCTATGTGAGCACTAAAATGAGGTTTTCTCTGCAGTGAGCTCACTTTAACACAACAAGGCGAGAAGCTCAGCAAACCGAGGATTACTGAGTCAGTCTCAGCATTAAGGGAGTCAGCTGAAGTTTCAGCATATTGAAGCTGTTCTTGTAGATGCCTCATTCTGCTGCACTAATGAGTAGATCCAGGATGCTCAGGAAGAACCTTTTCAACTTCTTCAGTATGAGCTTGAGGAAACTGATGGGAAGAGGACATCGGTGGTGGATGCAGGGCAACCTTAGGTCAAATAACTTGACATGTAGTCTAGAAGATAAAGTCCTTCCTACGTGGCCTGATATACTCATCATTTGATCTTAATTACTTAAAGTTTTTTTTTCATTTTTACCCTTTATTTGCTATATAGACTGTCAGGAAATAGGGAAAGAAAGAGAGGGTGCTAGATGCAACAAGGTCCCGAGACAGTCTTGAACCGAGGACATTGCATTACGGTGCCCTAATGACCCAAAGTTAAAGACATGCTGCCTAGCATCACCACACATTCAAGCAATGTGGCATAACCTGCTGAAAACACATGTTGAACATGAGAAGATTATCTGATCTTTAAGATCTCACTAAGACACTGCACTGTTGCTTCACAGCTAGAAGGACCTGGTCAGCCAGGTGCATTCCTGGGTGGAGTTTGCATGTTCCCCCTGCGTCTGCATGGGTTTTCCTCATGTACTCCAGCCTCTAGTCCAAAGACATGCAGTTAGGTTAAATGGTGACTCTAAATAGCCTATAGGTATAAATGTTCTCTGTCTGTGTATGTCAGCTCTGTGACAGACTGGAAACCTGTCCAGGGCGTACCCTGCTTCTCACTCAGTGACAGATGAGATGGGCTCTAGCAACCTTAATATGACAAGCAGTTAGGATAGTGGATGGGCAGACGACTGTTTGTTCTCTGATAACAGCACCTCTTGTGCCATCTAGTGACAGCACATTGATTTACATGATGGTCTAATAAATAGACATGATCACTGGAGGGCAGTATTTGTTTCTGAAACAGATCTACCATCACAGTGAATGGGCACTATTTACTCTTTCTCTGCAGATGTGCACCTATACAGTATGTGTGTACATTTAATTACAAAACTGTCCACACTTAATTACCCATAATAACAGATGAGAATATGAATAAATATAAAGGTTTCCATATTTATCAAAAATCTACTTAAAACCCCTTTTTACAAACATACTCAAAGCCTTAAATCTGTTCTTTGTAGAAGCATCTAAGCTTTTGCAGGTTCATCCATTCCAAATGAAATCAGCAACAAAAAGTGTGCAAATAGCAAATGGGATCTGAATACTTTCTAAAGCTACTGTATATGATTTGGGGCAACAGTAAAAACAGACTTTCTAAATCTAAATGAAGGTGGAAAGTGTTAGGTTAAATATATATGAACCAAGCACAAATTTCAGTATCTGTGCTAAAGCACTGTTATCACTGTAAAAAGAAATATGTTAAAAATGGTCATTGTTATTATGGCTATAAATACAGATGTGAACAAAACTGTTGATGCCTTATTGTTAAAGAAAGGAAAACCTAACAGTGCTCACTGAGTGTAAAACTGACAAAAGTAATAATAAAAAAAATGTACTAAAAATTAACTAGTGAAAATCAGACTTTGCTTTTACATTGTGAACAACAGAAGCATTTTAAAAAAATAATAAAATTAAATAATATACAATTATTGGTCTGGACAAAATGATGATACCCTTAGAAAAGATGACCATAGGGACATGTTAAACTAAAGTGTGTCCTGTAATTAGGGTCATAGGTGTCTTCAAATTTCTAATCAGTCAGTCTGCCTGTTTAGAGGGTAAAAAGTAGTCACTGTGCTGTTTGGTATCATGGTGTGTACCACACTGAACATGGACCACAGAAATCTGAGCACAGAGTTGATGACAAATTCAGGAGAGGGATTATGCAAATGGTAACCAGGACAACTTCCAAAGAGATTAGAGGTGAACTCCAAGGTCATTGTACATCAGCATCAGATTGCACTGTACGATACTGTTTAATCCAAAGTGGACTTAAAGGAAGTCGACCATGGTGAACTCCACTGTTGAAAGAAAATTGTAAAAATGCCAAAACGCATATTGACAAGACACAAAGATTCTATTGTATATATTCTATTCTATTGTATATACATATATATATATATATATATATATATATATATATATGTATGTATATATGTATATAT